>JAHWFP010023873.1:0-32551 GCA_023313725.1 Lithobius niger
CCACCGTTGCAGTGAATTGTTTAAGGGGGGGGGGGGGTGCTATCGCGTGGCTGCGTAGGTCACGTGATTAATTCGACACGCCTACAAGCAACATCATCCGAACAACAATGAGTTATCCATTGTTGGTGCCCTTCTATTGTTTTAGCTATGCTGATAGCATGATCATAAAAGGGGTTCTACTTTCTGCATGTACTCCAAGCTACCAGTCGCCAGACCAAGTCGTACCAATTGCTGATGACGTCAAATCATACCGCATTAAGGCTGCCCGCTTTCTTGCTTTGGGTACGAACAAGCATCTCCCGTAACTAAGTGAGGTAATTACTCCAAAGTCAGACAGAGAAATACGACGAAGTGCGTAAACAAAAAGCCGCATGCCAGTATTGGCCGGGTCAACTCATGTATTTCTGATTAACATTATATTAGAAATGTTCGGTTTTATGCTTCCGACCATAAAAAGTAAGTAAGGAATAAAAACCAATAAAGTGCATAACACAACAATTGTTGGAAGCTTGGCTGCGGATTTATCTAAAGCTCCTCACAAAATGACTGACGGGGAACAGAATGGGGAAAGAGGGAGTTTTAGGAGGTTGATGGCCAAATTGGAATGAAATTTCGATACAATTCCTAACGCTCAAGCTTCTATAACCTATGATGAAATGATCTTACCTCAAAAAAGGTTCAGCTCATGGTTGGTTTATTAGCTTGCCTGAATTGCAGATACGGGTCACAAAAGGTTGCAAAAGGAATGAACGTTCGGCTTGTTTAGGATTTGATTGGTCAAAGCCAAATGAACAGAATTTAAGTTTTAATGGCAATTAATTGAAAATGTATGATTTAAAAGGACCGAGATGCAGCTCACGATTGCATTGGTTAAATCTGGGTTGATTTTAAGTTGAGACAAGGATTAGGGGAAAATGTTCTAAATAAAAGGCATAAAAATGGCGATTGATGCGGGAGTTGGTCGGTTGGGAGGATCAGAAGGGAAGTGAAGTTAAAAGCTAAAAATTTAAGCCAAATATTCGTCCAGAACGTGGGATTACAATAGATGGCTCACACAAATCGTCAGACATAACAGCATTTCATTGTTGAAAACTAAGGATGATATTCAAGTGCAAAGTCTTCGTCTTGAGTATTACAATCATCGTTGAGATCTGGAGTTACAATCGGGTGTTCGTATCGAGTCTCGTTATCGGGAATCAGCAAACATAAACGAACTCTCTACACAATTTCACTCCACGTTTCGAGTCACCTCAGACTCACTATCCAGAATACATGAAGAAACATGTTTAATAAGAAGTAAAAGTCATTAAAAGTCATAAGTTTAGAATCCCATGTTCACCAGAACAAGACTGGCCACTGGCCAGGGCAAACCAGAAATTTAAGTGGACGTGAACCGAAATATCAAAGTAAAACAATTTAAAAAATGATCAAGTAGCAACCTCAATCAGTGCTGCTTATAAGCACGGAACTAAGTGCAAGCAGCACTGATAAAGGTGCCTACTTGGCAACGTGAATTTTTTTTTACTCTGCTTTTTCAGTTTTGTCCGATCTCTCAATTTCCCTATCCAGTTTTGTTCTGATGATCATGGGATTCTAAAATTACGTCTTTTAACGATTTTTACCCATTAGTAAATATGCTTCTTATCATCTACTTTTGATAATGAGTCTAAAATGGCTCGAAACGCTGAGTGAAACTGTTGTGTTGTGCATTTTATCGGTTTTATCCAACAAAAAACAAACAAAAAAAGTGTGGAGGCCTTCTAGTGTGGAGGTCAAGAAGCAATGTTGCTTTCCCTCCTTGTATGTATGTATGTTTATGACCCCTAGTTCTTCACTGAATAATAATATCTCTGTAATGTGTGGTGCAGTGGCAACCCGGACCACTGCACTGTGACTGAGGTTGGCGCTAATGACCAAGCTGTCGATGCGCCGTTAAGCCTCAATCCCCCCCCCCTCTTCACTGAGAAAGATTGAACAGCTACTTAGCTCGGCTGGAGCCTGTAGCCCGAACCGTCCCGGTAGCGCAGTGGTTAGAGCGCCCGGCTAGTAAACGAGAAGTCTTGGGTTCGATTCCCAGAGGGGGCGGTTGTCTTTTCTTTTTCTCAGACTAGTGTATTGTGTATCATCACAAAACTAGTCTTTATTAATGCAGACTGCTTGTTTTGTTCGGTTTTATTCCTTATTGCCTTTTAATTCGGTCCAATACAAAAATGATTTTGAAAAGCAAGCAAGGTACGAACTAACTTAAGACATGGAAAAGTCAATACATAATCGAGTAGGGACTTGGCCCACGAAAACTGTACATTAGCATCAGTTGTCCAAGGTGAAAGCCTAAAAAAAAATAGATTTAAGAGTCATGTGCACTGTAATTTCCTCGTAAGCAATAAACCGATTTATTTAATAACATAAATTTCTGTAAAGAAATGCAGTAAGTATTCTTTTGCAGTTGTTTAGAAACCAATTAGCCTATAAAACCGATTAGTTTAAAGAAGATAGGCATGACAATGCCGAGGCATGACAATGTTTTGGATAAAAATAACAAGTCCGTGAGGTAAGGGAAGACTGGGTAAGATCGCAGAGATCATCGACAAAATCCCATCACGCTCTTCAACCTCAGTTCTTTCTCGGAAGCACCTGTCGTGAGAGTAAAGCAAATGGCGACTGCCAGAAGAACGACGAACATGGATTCCATCATGGTGAGATATTGGATCTGTCATAAAAGAATTTTGTATATTGCGACGCTGTTTCAACAGACTAAACACGACATGCACACTAAGGAAAAATTAATACAAGTTGCAAAAAGAGTTGAAATGTTTGTCTAAAGTAGAGTTTAGAGATGTACAGAAGTCAGACTGCTTTGCCTTTCCAATATCGCTGGTTTTATTAAATGTGCCTGATATTTCGACCGCTTGCTAAGCAGTGTGGTCTTTTCCCTTGGACATTTATTAGAATTGTGACCCACACTGGTGTCCCCACATGCAGGCTCGGCACAGGAAATCCGACACAGGGACCTACCTTATATTTATCTTTATTTTTAGCCGTTTTATACGAGACATAGCATGTGTCATTCTTATTCACAAAATAATTCGTTTTTAAAACAGAAAGGGAATAAATAAATAAAGATAAGAACCTATTTACGTTGCGTTTTGGAGTTAAATGTCAGAATGCCTGAGCGGGAATCGAACCCACGATCTTCGAGACCATCCCTTCTACCTCTCAGCCATGGTGAAGGAGCCGTGTCAGTATGACTGAGCAGTAGGACTTCATCCTTTGGTTGAGAATCTGAGAAAGAAAAAAAAGGCAATTACCCCTAATGGGATTTGACCCCAGGACTTCTTGCATATTTGCTTTGTAAATTATTGACCTTCTGGTTTATTGTTTACTTATTACTTGTATTATTTCCAGTGTGAAGGCTAAAAAAAGTAGCTTCCCGTCCTTGTATAAATAAGTTTGTGACCTTAGGTTACTATGGAGTAAAAAAGCACGGTAGCAGATTCATGGAAGAGAAACCAAGCAATGCTACATAAAAACACGAACAGGGTTTTGAAAATTTACAATTTTCGTCATCAGGTTAGCATAATAAAATTAAAGCATGACAAAAGCCACTAAGTAATCCTATGTTAAAAGCATAAATACAGTAATTTAAAAAGGATAAACACAACCAATTTCTCTTCTCAAAAGCACGACCCACCTGCTCCAATGGGAAACCAAGTCGCAAGGCAAGGTGTATGCAAATCGGGTCACGTGACACCTTGCCTTGCCACTTGATCGTGCATTTCGGCTGCCGTTTCTCCTTCTTTTGAGAGGAGATATTGGTGGTTTTTATCCTTTTTAAATTTCTGTATTTATGCTTTTAACACAGAGCTTTGGCTACGCTTTAATTTTATTATGCTAACTTGATGACGAAAATTGTAAATTTTCGAAACGTTGTTCGTCTTTTTATGTAGCACTGCTTGGTTTGCCTTCCTGTAATCTGTAGGTTACCAAATAGATGGGTTGAACAGCTTCTAATTTCAAATACTGGCACAGTTGTGCCCAGCCCGGTAGCACAGCTGGTACAATGCCCAGTGTAGTAAGCAGGAAGTTAAGTTCGGGGCAGTCTTTAAAAGTGATTGTTTTGTTAACGAAATAGGCATTTAAGGTACGTCGAGGCATAGAATGAAGCTACTCTGCAGTAATGTTATCAATTACCAACGCATTAAAGCTACATGATGTTTATAACTTCAGTGCAGCTATAGGGAAGTCATGCATACTCGTGAAATCATAACCTATTCATCACTCAAGATAGTTAACAAAAAGGCTGCGCCCATACCTGTCTTGTAAACAAGCCATGATACATTTCAACAAGGTAAAATTATCTATCAAATTTAACAAAGGAAACTGTTAAATAAAAAGAAAAGAAATAAACATGAAGATAAAGGTGGTAACAGGTCTGTGGCTAACCACTAACGTCTACCCCGAAAAAATATACATATATATATTTTTATACAAAGGACATAGCTTTGCTACACCTGGTTGTGGCACGTTCATGTTTCTTTTTATGATAATAGCTTTCATTTTATGCCATGTAAAACTCTGCAACTGGGGTTCCTTTAGACCAAACCATTTTTCCTAGTTTCATTTTATTTTTACTGTAAATACCGCATTTTCTTTTCTTGAGCACAATGTATGTTTCTTTTTTAAGTTGTTTGATTTAGCTTTAGGACAGGGTGTCAGTGGTTGTCAAACCCATCTCTGGACCCATTCGTTTTCTTTACGAATAAAGGTATGTGAGAATGTTTCGTGGGTATGATTAACTTTCACTGACGAATTCACTGCTTACCCCCCCCCCCCCTGTGCCCCGGTGGGGGGGGGGGGGGGGTGGGTGATGGTGAAGAGGGGGGGGGGGTGGGTGGGGGCGGAAATTATAGTTTTAAAAAAGTGTTGTTTGTTGTTTACTTGTGTTTTGTTGTATTCTGATTTTAACAAACCATGGATAATACTGAAAAATAATTTGAAGTGAAATAATGTTGCTTGTATGCTCATTTACTTTTAGTATTGTGCACATGCGTATTTCAACAAATCAATCGTGCGTCAGACGAATAAAATTGCACGTTGATTTGATCATGGGGTCCTGAAAGTGTTGTTCGGGGTTTTGCCATTGGGTGACAGCTGGTCACAGGTGGTGGCTTTAAAGGTAAGACGTTTTAATCTGTCTTAATCATCGAGGCTGGTTCTTGGTGTGAGGACAGTGTTGATTGTTTTCCAAAAACGGGAGATTTTCGTCTTACTGCTACTTGGCTTCTTTCTGAAGTCATTTCGACGCTTTCCTTTTTTCTATAAGCCACTAAAAATACGGAACTGAGGTGAGCAAGTGATATTTAACCCTTAATAGCTTTAATTTTAACCATTTATTTTGAAACTGGGCTTTAAATAAGAAGAATCGTTATTAGTCTTGGAGTTTTTGCACCAACGAAAAATGAACTGGTCTGACTGTCTGGTAATAAGAGAATAGACTTATTTTATAAGCAGGTGGAAATTTAAGAACGTCAGGTTAATTTTTGTTGCTGAATTTGTGGGAGCCAATTCATGACGAACCGGAGCTCAATCTATTGTGTACCAAAATTCGGTACCATTTAGTTTCAAAGGAGCGATAGTGTGTTTCTTCATGACTGCTCCAACTTTGAAAGCTTACATCGTCGTTGCCTGACTTAAATTGCCGTCGTATGGAGCACGATAATTCTATTTGCCTGTTTTGATATTTTTACTAATAGATGTCTTTTTCTTGTATTTTTATTAGTGAAAACTTTTAAGTGTTTAACTCCAAGCGTTGTCAAATTTCTTAAGAACCGTGCTGTTCAGAATGAGATAAGCCCATTTTATTTGGTGAGAGTAGTGCAGCGAAGCTTTACCTTTCTGCGCTACGATTCTTCAACTGCGAAGTTTCTTGTACCCACCCGCAATTTTTAATAGCCCTGGAAGTTTATTAAGTACCACAATCATAGCCTGGTTATATGTTTATATGTTATAATAATATCACTTGTAATAGACTTTTGAAATATTAGGCATAATAATATATTTTCATATTGTATATCTCTAAAAGCTGAATCGCCTATAGAACTAGTCTTGTAAAGTATTGTAGAATAAAAATGTTATTAATCCAAAGTGACCAATTTATTTTTAGTTCTATCCTTTTTGCTCACAAAGTGTTAATTTTCAATGGTGAGTTTAGCTACTGATGTGTATTTTGTCCCCCCCCCCCCCTCCATATTTCATCTTGGAGTAAACTGGTTTGTTGCTGAAAGTAACAACTAATCTAGTAGAAAGAGTGCTGGTTTATTTCCAATCAAGGCAACTTCGCACAAAATGTGGTAAGAATTAAATATATTCGCACCACAAAGTGGGGGCCTGTCCAGGATTTGACCCCGGGACCTCTCGCCTGGTAAGTCTGGTATCAATAACTTATTTCTCAGATAGGATCGCGGATCCGGGGACCGCGTGTCTCTGGGGAGGGGAGATTTGTGAGAATGTTTCGTGGGTATGATTAACTTTCACTGACGAATCCACTGTCCCTCCACCCATTCACACCATTGGCGGTGGCAATCTTTCTATTATACTAAAAATGCCATGATCATGAAATGAAATATGAAATTATAGTTTAAAATAAGTTTTGTTTGTTATTTAATTGTGCTTTGTTGTATTCTTGCTTGTATGCTAATTTACTTTTAGTATTGTGCACATGTGTATTTCACCAAATCAATCATGCGTCAGACGTATAAAAAGGAATGTTAATTTAATCACGGGGTCCAGGCAAGTTTAACGATGTCCTGAAAGTGTTGTTCAGGGTTTTTGCCGTTGGTTGACAGCTGGTCACGGGTGGTGGCTTTAAACGTAAGATGTTTTAATTTGTCTTCAAACTAAATAACTTTAATTTTAAGTGTTTATTTTGAAAGTTATTTTGAAAGTTGAAAGAATAAGTTAATGATACCAGTTTAGAAGATACTTGAAATCATACTCAAGCTTAATTTTTCCTTTGCTCAGGCTTACAAAGGCAGGTGTAAAGTGGAAATGGTCTGAAAAATGTCAAGAAGTTTTCTAAATTTTAAGGGATAGGTTAACTTCGTCACCAATTTTAGTCCAGGCAGATTTCAGTAAACCTTTGATTTTACAGATGGACTTGTCCGGATTTGGTTTAGGTGTAGCACTAATGCATATCCATGAAGGGGCATGTTGTCATTCAATATGCCAGTCGAACACTTAAAGATCAGGAGCTTAAGTACAGTATTTTGGAAAATGATTGTCTTGCTATAGTCTGGAGTATAAAACACTAAGTATTTTCTAGATGGAGTCCAATTTACAGTTAAAAGCGTTCATCAAGCTTTACAGTGGTTAAAAAACGCGAAAGACAGCACTGGTCGTTTGGCACGTTGGGTGATTCGTTTGCAACAGTTTCAATTTGATAATTTATATGCTCCTGGGAAGCAGAATGACATTGCTGACTTCCTCTCCCGAAATCCAGTAGATATCAAACTCATAACTCAGGATTTTGCGAATTCTTCTGAATTTTTTAGAAATAAACAAAAGACTGATCCAATAATTTCGGCAATGGAGACTACATTGAAAACGGTACCAAGTTTCCAGAAGGAAAGTTGGGAAAGACAGCAAGGAGAGCCGCAGTTAATGCACTGATCCAGGATGGAGTAGTCGAGAAATTATTTCTGAACTAGACAGGAACTCGGAAATTTGTCATTTTTGTCCCCGAAGAGGAGCAGAACAAACTCATAATGATTTAGTAACAGGCCATTTAGGTGTGTTTAAAACCATTAACATTCTTCAATGAAATTATACGTGGTTCGGCAATGTCATAATTATGTGCCTAAATGTTTTTATGCGCCAGAACCACAAACGTTACTCGCAGGCGCCTAAGGGGTTAATGAGAAATGCGGATAATCTAATAATGCCAGGCGATGTTTTATCTATGGGATATCGTGGCACCGTTTCCTCGCAGTTCAGATAATAATACTCACATGCTAATCATTGTTGATAATGCAACGAAATGGCCAGAAGTGTTTCCTTTAAAAAATTCTATGGTGGCAACAATAGCTAAAACGTTAGTCGAGGAGGCTTTTCTGGCGTTTTGGGACACCCCGTGTGTTGATTAACGACAATGCAAAAAATTACTCCGGAAATTTGTTAAAGGAAGTTCGCTTCCTGTTTGGAGTTAAGCAGAGATTTTTGTCCTACTACTCACCATTAGGAAATACGGCAGAACGTCTGGTTGGTACTGTGAAGAGTTTAATAAAGAAAAGATTGCAAGGGCAACAGAAGAAGTGGAATCAGAACCTTCCGCCGATCCTGATGGGAATTAGAGCAACCATCTCGAAAGTAACGAACTTTTCACCTGCGTTTTTAACGTTAGGAAGAGAATTACGCGTCCCAACTGACGTCAATTTTCCGGCGAAATTTCCTAAAGAGTATAACCCAACTGCCTAGGTGACAAAGCTGTCGATGTACCTTCGAGAGGCTATTTGTGCAGCGCAGCAGTTTCAGCAAGAGCAAGCTGAAAATCATCGCAAAGATTTAAGTTTTGAAAAGGAGGAATTAGTTTTGAAAAAAAGGCTAATTTTCTTAGTTATAAAGCTGCCAAATTTACGGCGAAGTAGGCTGAATCATGGATGGGCCCTTATGCTATTGAGAGGGAGGGGAGGGATTGAGGCTTAATGGCGCGTCGACAACTTGGTCATTAGCGCCAACCAAGGAGGAGGAGGTGTTAAACCCTAAAACATATAGGCTAACACTCGTTTCAACAGAAAAACAAGAAGGAGGAACATTTCAAGTTTCTCAAAGAAAGAAATTGCTGACTTAGATGCAGAAAAATACGGGAGTGTGTCGCATTGCGATGCATTGTGTGTGAACAATTAAGTTAAACACGGGGTCAACGGGCTGGTATGGCCTAGCTATTCATGTTCCTTTCTAGTTTCAATTCTAGAGAGGTTATTTTTCCTGATTATTGACTTGTTAAGTTTCAGTTGTTAACGCGTTCTTCTTCTCATTGTAGAATGGATGTTGTCATTCGTTTTTTTCCCCTTTTGGATCTTTGTTTGGTACATAGTGAAGTTAATCTTGACTGCAGTATACGTGTAAGTGTGCTGTGAGTGTTTGTTTGGAATCGGATGATAAATGATAGTTAACGATCATCTGTTTGTTTCTGATGAATTAGACATAGTTGCATTATGTATGTATTATTTTTTGAAAGGGTATGAGTTCAGTGTGACGTAAAAGATTGAAAAAAGGGAAATGAGTTCTTTTTCTTTCGTCCATTGGTTATTTTTGTGTTTTGCCGTTACAGTAAAAGTTCCTCACAGTGGGCATTACACAATTAATTTCCCTTGAGCCTGACATTTCCCTTATTAAATGTAGTGTTTGTTTGATAAATTTTGTACGTTATTTTTTTTTCCTTTAAACGATATTAGATATCTACGTATAAGTTGGATTTGGTTCAACTCTAAAACAATGTATAAAATGTTATGCAGGATATTATTTGCCAAAAGTGGTGTAAAAAGAAGCTTTTCTGTTTTTTTTTTTTAGAAATGATACTTGACTGTTTTTGGCATAAATTCTGAAGAGGGATTTGAATTTTTAGGATTAATTTTTTTTACCCTTTTTCTAGAAACATTTTCTAGTTTATGAGCAAAAAGAAAAATTCCGATTAATTGAAAGGAACCTAAAATACTCTCGAGGTGCATAGCAATAACTATAGTTTTTCATGGTAACAATGGTGTTTCCCCCTCCCCCCCCCCCTTTTTTTGGAGATGGTAATAAATTACTGAAAGGTAATACAACAAATGATAAATCTTAGCAAGCAAATCAAAATCTTTGGTTAGAAATATTTTATATATTATTTTTCTTCTCTTTATGGGTGGGGAAAAATTACAAAATTCAGAGTAGAAACTTGTCTGAAGTATCTACATCATTTTTCTTCGGATGCATGCTTTTGAAAAAATTTTTCTGTGTGAACGAGTTCCAATAATTTCTTTTTCTATATGAAGTTTTTTCTGGCATCATTAACCTATTCTCACATAGGATGCGGATCTGGGGATCACGTGGCTCCGGTTAGGGAGATTTGTGCGAATGTTTCGTAGGTATGATTAACTTTCACTGACGAATCCACTGCCCCCATACACCCCGTTGGCAGTGGCAATCTTTCTGTTATACTAAAAATGCTATGATCATGAAATGCAATACGAATTTATAGTTTTTAAAAAGTACTGTTTGCTGTTTAATTATGATTTGTTGTTTAATTATGATTTGTTGTATTCTGATATTAACAACCTTGGATAATATTGAAAAATACTTTGATGTGACATAATCTTGCTTTGTATGCTAATTTACTTTTAGTATTGTGCACATGCGTATTTCACAAATCAATCATGCGTCAGACGAATAAAATGAACGTTGATTTAATCATGGGGTCCTGAAAGTGTTGTTCGGGGTTTTGCCATTAGGTGACAGCTGGTCACTGGTTGTGGCTTTAAAGGTAAGACGTTTTAATTTGTCTTCATCATCGAGGCTTGTCCTTGGTGTGAGGACAGTGTTGCTTGTTTTCCAAAAACGGGAGATTTTCGTCTTACTGCTACTTGGCTTCTTTCTGACGTCATTCCGACGCTTTCCTGTGTTCTACAAGCAACTAAAAATACGGAACTGAGGTGAGTAAGTGAAATTTAACCCTGAATAACTTTAATTTTAACCGTTTATTTTGAAACTGTGCTTTAAATAAGAAGAATCGTTATTAGTCTTGGAGTTCTTACACTAACGAAAAATGGACCGGTTTGACTGTCTGGCAATAAGAGAATAGACTTATTTTACAAGCAGATGGAAATTTAAGAACGTCAGGATAATTTTTGTTGCTGAATTTGTGGGACCCAATTCATGACGAGCCGGAGCTCAGTGTATTGTGTGCCAAGATTCGCTACCACTTAGTTGCAAAGGAGCGACAGTGTGTTGCTTCATGACTGCTCCAACTTAGAAAGCTTACGTCGTCTTTGACTGACTTAAATTGCCGTCGTATGGAGCACGAAAATTCTATTTGCCTCTTTTGATATTTTTACTAATAGATGTCTTTCTCTTGTATTTTTATTAGTGAAAACCTTTAAGTGTTTAACTCCGAGCGTTGTCAAATTTCTTAACTATCTTTACTATCATGCTAGATTAAAAATCCGTTAGTATTTTTATCGAAAGTCTGTAACCTGTATCTTTATGAGTCAATAGAAAGGTTGTTCCTTCATGGATTAGCGGCTCCACATGTTCGTACAGAAAACAAGGGATAAAAACTTCAGAATTACGAAAAGTCCAATGGGGAACTTTCGTATCCTGATTTGCTGTTGGGTAGCATTTCGTTTTTCTTTATGTA
The DNA here is from genome assembly GCA_023313725.1 of Lithobius niger. Classification (NCBI taxonomy): domain Eukaryota; kingdom Metazoa; phylum Arthropoda; class Chilopoda; order Lithobiomorpha; family Lithobiidae; genus Lithobius; species Lithobius niger. The sequence goes on from JAHWFP010023873.1 coordinate 11,390, forward strand.
CCTTTTAGTAACCTTTTGTACACTTATATGCTCTTTCGTACCCTTTCGTACACTTTCTTTTGTACCCATCTGTACTCATTTCGTACATTACTAATCTGTACATTTTCATATACTTTCGTTCCCTTTTCTGTCCTTTCGTACACCTTCATATACCTCCTCCTATATCCTTACAATTATTTCTGGTTCCTGTATTTGGAATAAGGTTAAAAATTGAGCCAGTTCATTTAGCCGAGTATTAGTTTATTTAAAACTACTTAAGGTTAAACGTAATGAGGCTGTAATAAATAAATATCTTGGTACTTATAACTGAACAAACCAAAATAGGTGGCTCTTAATTGTTATCTTTTTAACCGTTTGAAGTATGATGCAGTGCGCCGGATTTTGTTTTTTTTAAATAAATAAAGAATGTTAATATTTGGGTGTTCTTATAAGGAATCAAGTTTCAAGTACAGGTGGGCATTAGTCGCCTGAATATTTGTCTACAGACAGAGCAGTGCTGCATATCTGGCTGCTGTGCAACATAACGGAACGTCTTATAAAACCAGAAAGGAAACTGAAATTTAAAGTAAAATATTCACGATTTGATGCTAATTTTTTTTTTGTTAACTTACTACACTAAAAAAAAAAAAAGAAGTAAAGCGGCGCAGCATTATTGACACGGGTTCTTTTGAGAACCAAAGCTATTTTTTCGAGGCATAATTTTGGAAAAAAAGTTCAACATTTCTTACCTTGAAGTTTGGTGCTTCTTCTAAGTTCGGTGTAGCAGTTCGATATGCAATGACTCCAACCTCAGCAGGGTCGTTATGTGGTGCTGCAGCTGTTTTCATTAAATTGTTATTTTTGTATCGTAAAAATTAAGCTATGAATTCAATGAAGATCTAATGTCCTTTATGCCCAATTAGCAGTGTACTAGTGATTCATTCCAATGCACCTTACTGTCGTTATGTTGCTAACTAATATCCCAATTAACTTACTTTAAGAATTCTATCATTTTAAACTGGAGATCGTCTTTAGCCTTAAAAATAAAGACGTGTGTGCCTGTTTCTCGATAATCATGTAGGCCTAAAGCTCAAATTGATCATCAGTATTTTTTATGTATACGAGAAATTAAAGTGGCAACACAGTGTGGCTGAATTCGATACGAAGCGCGAAAAGCCCGCCATAACGATCGAGCATGCAGTGATTGTTACTCAACCGACTTTGAAACTTTTTAAATCGGCCGTAATAGTCTACATCATTAAAATCGTACGATGTGCGTGCGTGCGTGCGTTTGTGTTTGTTTGTACCTCTACTCCTCTAGAACTAAAGCAGGTACAAAGATGGGAGTAGGACAAAACCAAGATAATTAAATTGCGCTCAGTATAAACCTATTTTCATCGCTGTAACTTATATTATGACTCTCAAATAAGCAAAAGAACCTGAAAAACTAACGTCAAATTTTTGTTTAAATCCTCTGGAAAAGGATGCACGGAAAAAATAATCTAAAAGGACGACGTATTTTGCAACACACCACATATAGAGCTTAAAATTGGTTTTGTATTAACTGACTTGATGCATGGAAAAATAAAAAAAAACAATAGATTTGGTTTTAAAACGGTGTCAAACATTCGTGTTTCTGAAGCATTGAGGTGCGTGGATTGAACGAGCAAAGCAAGCGATTTCCACGTAAACTAAACCTTTTCAATGTGTGTTTCTTTGCTCTATCAATCTTTCATCTCTCACTTTCGTACAAACGTGCAAACAAACAAAACGTATGTTTGGAATGCAGATATGCTGAGGAACGTGACGAACGAACTGTGAAAAACATTCGCAATTTGTTTGCGTCGAAATAATCAGCACATCGACATAATCAATATTAATCAGTACATAGAAATTACATGAAGTATGGATCGTCTTGAAGCTATTAGTTACGCCCTGAGATGATCTGAAGAAGGATGCACGCTAAAAATAGTCTAAACGACGACGTATTTTGTAACGTAACACATACAAACATTAAAATTCGTCTTGTATCAACTGACTTGATGCATGGAAACCTGGTTTTAAAACGGAGCCAAACATTCGTGTTTCTGAAGCACGGTGGTACGTGGATTGAGCGAGCAGACCGAGCGATTTCCACATAAAGTAAGCCTTTTCAATGTATGTCTCGCTTTGCTCTCTCTCAATCTTTCGTCTCTCACCTTCATAGGGTATTCTGGAGGTGAAGACGTACAAATATGTAAACAAACAAATCGTATGTTTTGAATGATATAGATGTAATGCAGGCGCGCTTAGGAATGTGATGGACGAACTGTGAGCAATAATCACAATTAGTTTGCGTCGAAGTAATCAGCACATGATTTCCTGATGCTCTTGGAATCAAAGAAATTACTGGAAGCATGGATCGACGCGCACGTGCTCTCGGATGGCCAGACTGTTGCACTGATTTATGGTTATCATTTGTTTATACAGTGAAGCCTTACGAAAAAAGCGTACTGCATTCTGACCATTTGCTTGATCGTTTTAGACGTGGAATGTCTGTCAGCAACACAACAGTTGCAGCATGAAAGCTTCTCGAGCGTAGCGAGACGACGCGGAATGAGCGAGCAAAGCGAGCGACTCCGCTAGTCAGCATTAATCTAATAGCCATCATTACTGAAGCAATATTTTATTTATTTAATCATGATCCCTGGTATGGTCTGATCCCTCATTAAGTCTGCTCGTAAGCCAAATATACAAGGTGAGTCAGAATTCCGTATCAGGGGCCAGCATTTTGTAGCAATGAACATTCCTTCAATAACATGTTGGTAGACTTGCAAACTGGGTCTTTCTCTTCAAGGTTTCCACGAAAAAAAATTGGGCAACGATTCTGACTACATGTATTGTTGAGGCATTGTTGGGTGATTGTTGCTGATTGTTGCAAATGGTACCTTTTCGCTAATTTCGGTCATTTATGACTCAGAACGAACTTTAAAAATACGCCTACATAACATACGGATTAATTTCCTTTCTTTCAACAAACTTCTCATAAGCCTTCTACTTTCAGAAGAACAGATGATCATCCCCAACCAACCAAGCATAAATTTAATCTTTTTAATGAGGGAGATTCAGAGCTGTAAGGCCGTGAAGCCATGCGCCCTTATTTATTGAATCTTACAGGAGTCTATCAGCCTCAGCGCTATGCACTCCTTCTACAAACTTACTCTATCTTACACTAACTTAAAACTATACATAGTGCCAAACAACATTTGGGAACAACAGTCTTCTAACACCATCACAGTCCATTTCCGAGCCTACTGTAGGAAACGCCTAGTTCCCGCACAAAACCCCAGAACTGTCCGGAGACCAACCCCTGCGCTCCTGGCACTAAGCGGGACACCCAAATTGGGTGCCATGCGCCCTTTCCTAAATGTACAACAAAACCACTTTATCACAATTGACCCACGCCAAAAAAAATTCGTTTTTAACAATTCGTTTTGTGATAATTGGTTTCTAACGACTTCTGTAGATTTTCCTGAATTTCTGGCCCAAAATGTACCCGATTTTTGATCTGAAAAAGCGGTTCTTCTTGGTCAGCGTTCAAAATTGCATCAAAGACGGTTCAGTCGTTTTGGCGTAACGTTATTAAAAACAAACTCCAATTAGTCACTGTACACAATTGGAGTTTATACATGTGTTCTTAGTTCTTTAAAAAAAATAAAAGTCAAAAATCCAATCCCTGGAGTTCAAGATTTGGTTCTATTTTCGGAAATTACGGGAAAAAATTTGAAAAATTGTCTTCTCAGAAATTACGAAAACAGAAATTTTGGGGGTTAGAATTCGATTTTGGAGCTTGAAAATTGGTCCCTTACACTTTTTTTTTGAAGAACTTAGAAAAAAGTTTGGACTTAACGCATTTCCTTGATTAAATACCCGGGCGCTTATTATTTCTCGTGAAGTAGAAAACTCGGCGCTAATTGCTTTTTTGATGCATGGCGCTCCTTATTTTCGATGGCCGATCACTTAAATGAGCTTAGTATTCGATATGTAATGGCTTTCAGTTATGAATCCTGGTGCTAGCATATACATGTCCATATAGGTTTCAGGCCTTATACCTGTACGTATTATTAAATATATTAATTATTAATATTATTAGCATTTACTAAGAAGCAAGCAAGTTACCATATGATGTGAAATCCCCTCCCCGTTTCAATTGCAAGACAAATATAAAATACAGGTTTGATTTGTTTCAACTCATTTCAGAAACGGATTTATTCAATCAACTTTTTCAAATCCATATTAATTATTTTTTTGATTTGATTTAAATTTATTTGATTTGATTTGGTGCGTGATCGTTACTACTGCTCATCGCAATCATGGTTTTCGATCAACGTCCTTTGGGTAAAGGTTGGGGAACTACCACGCTATTCACGTTAAATATTTCAAATATGCCACGTTTGTTTTAAGATGGCGCTCGCAACCAATGCTGGTGATCGGTTTTGTTGTACTAGTATTACTTTGAGTTACGGATTGTTGCCGACCTTACGTGTTTGTCCAAAAAATAGCGAATAAATGCATTGTTGCCGACCTTACGTGTTTGTCCAAAAAATAGCGAATAAATGCAATGTGCCTTCCAGCGAAAATTGATATGACTCCTTCAACATAAATAAACAAAAGTTACGACGACAAAATAAATATAAACGATAAAGTTTATATTTATTTTGTCGTCGTAATTTTTGACAGACAACGCACTAGTGTGTTTCTAGATAATTTACTTTTAATTCATTTCTCGTATCCATACAAAATAAAGCTTCCCAATTTGAGAATTATACCTACGTGATTATCGAGAAACAGGTACACACGTATATGGCCACTTCGCTTTTATTTATTAGCTAAAGACGATTTCCAGTTTAAAACGACAGACTTCTCTGAATAAGTTAACAGGGCTATTAAGTCAGGTTCATTATATTAGTATGATTCACGAGTGAACTACTAATTGGGCCTAAAGAAGATCTTCATTTAATTCATGGATCACGACACACAAACAAAAGTTAACAAGGACATTTAATGAACACAGCTGCAGCACAATGAACAGCCTGCTTAGATTGGAGTATGCATTCCCAACTCCAACCTCAGAAGAAGGAACAAACTGAATTGTTGAAATTTTTCCCTAAACTATGCCTCGAAAAAAATAGCATTGGTTCTCATCAGCACCTGCGTTAATTCTGCGCCGCTTTACGTTTTTTTTTTTTTTTAGGTTAGTAAGTTAATAAAAAATATTTCAAAAAATGGGCACGTGCGTCAAATGGTGAAAATTTTACTTTTTCATACTTTACTTTTTGGTATTATTAAACGTGCCGTTCTGTTGCAAATTGCAGCCTGTTGTGCTGCTCTGCTCTGGCTGTAGACAAATAATCATGCAACTAACCTAACCTAACCTGTACTACGAACACGCAATTATTAATATCCTAGATTTGAGTTGTACTCCGTTATAGGCTAGTTAAAAGAACGCAAGAAAAACGTGTTACAATTTAATAACACGAAAATGAAGTGATTCTGTGACTCTGTGATTCTGAATTTTTTCTTCTTTCAATTTTTTTTGGTGGTATGCACTATTTTATTCGCCAGTTTGGTCCACAAGCTACACATTAAAACCTTGGAAATTACGGCGTGTTTATGCCTGCGAAAAGTAGGTATCAAAATAGGAGTTTTTCGCGATATTTCATCGCATTTTGTAAGGAAGCATCACAAAACTAAACAAAATTGACCAAAATAAAAAAAAAAGTAGGCGGAATGCAATCAGACTTAAAGAGGTTAAAAAACTAAAAATTAAAAGCCGCTTCCTCGCATAGACTTTTGGTTTGTTCACTAATGAGAACCAAGATATTTATTTATTTCGGCCTTTTTACGGTTAACCTTAAGTCGTTTTAAATAAATAATTGCTCGTCTCGATGAACTGGCCCAATTTTGAACATTTTACCAAAATATGGGAACCAGAATGAAGTGTAAAGAGTGGGGAGGGAGGGGGGAGAGGAGGCAGAGGAAATTGTCAGAAGATTAAATCTCTTCCCCAGTCTGTCTGTGGATTTTATTCCCCTTCAGCAGTTGCTGGGGCACTTCTAGCCTGCTTATAAGGGGCGTTTTCAAATAAGAAAACTATTTTAAATGTATTTTTTTTTTGCTCTTGCAACTTGTCTTTTTGTATTGTTGCCTTGACTTTAGGCAAATAGCTACTGAGCTTTGAGTCTCTCTCAATCTACGGTGTACTAATTTATTCATTGTTATTGTGTATCCTCTTTACTTTGTTGGTTCCGATTGTAGAACACGTCTCTCTCTACCCGTTTTTTCTCTCTCTTTCTCTCTCACAGTTTTATTTCTACTACTAGATTTGGATCCCGTAAGTCGTAGTTTTTCCCATACTCCATTTAATAGGCCTAATCGCCATTTTGGTTTGGAAATAGGCCTACGGAGAAGAATGTGACGTTTGAATTAAGTTTTCTTCAATGGTCGTTTTTGGCTGGAACAATTCCAAGCTCTCCTTTCCAGTGACTGAGCACTTTCAGTAACCTAGCATTGCACTCAGAGAGGAGGAGCCCTCAATTAACTTCCGGTTAATATCTTTACTAGAGTATGACAGTTAACTTCACCAACCAAGAGCTAGCTGATATGCGTTACATGTACGGTCGGGCCGACGGCAATTCTGTAGAAGCAGTCGAACTGTATGCTGTGAGCTGTTCGAACCAAAGGCACCTGGACTGTCGTACGTTTATTCGGCTTCACCAACGTCTGTGTGAGCGCGGGTCATTTGAGGTAGCACCACGAGAAGAAAGGCCAAGAACTGTTCGTACCCCTGAACTGGAAGAGCGGGTGTTACGGAGGGTGGATGACGATCCGGGAATCAGCACAAGGCGGGTTGCTTTGGCAGAAAACATAGACCGTAACGCTGTTTGGAGGATCCTGCATGATGGAATGCTGTGCCCATATCACCTGCAGCGGGTGCAAGCCCTAGCTGAGAACGACTATCCGGCAAGGCTCGTATTCTGCCAGTGGCTTCAACAACGATGTGCTGCAGACCCTCTCTTCTTCAGCAGAGTGTTGTTGACTGATGAAGCCGCCTTCACCCGAGATGGCAATGTGAACTTCTACAACACCCTTGTCTGGGCGTATGAAAATCCTTACGGGACCCTGCAACCAGCGTGAAACCAGCATTGTTTCTCAATCAATGTGTGGGCTGGTATTGTAGGAGATCACCTCATCGGGCCGATCATTCTACCCAACAGGCATACAGAGGCGGCATATCTTACCTTCCTGCAGTATGAATTACCTGGTCTGTTCGAGAACATCCCACTGGGGACACGACACTGGTGTTCCAGCACGACGGGGTACCACTCCACTTACTGCTTGCTGTGAGGCAGTATCTAAATGAACAGTTTGAGGAGAGATGGATTGGCCGAGGAGGCCCAATTCCGTGGCCTCCCCGTTCACCTGATCTCAATCCATTGGACTACTGCATCTGGGGATACACGAAGGGAAATTGTTTATTCACGCAGCGTAGGCACCAAAACAAAATTGTGCCAACGTGTTCATGATGCATTTCAGCAGGTTAGGCAGAATCAGGGGGGTCTGTGCAAGGATTCGCGCCTCTCAGTAGAAGAGCGGCGTGATGCATTCAAGCGAACGGGGGCCACTTCGAACATTTGTTATGAACTCCTAGTTTTGTCATGGCAGTGTGCAACAACGTTTTCAGTCTGCATGAGGCATGAAAGGTTCCTTCTGGGGATGTGGTCAGAGCCACCGTCTAGGCGATTCCAACATACTATTTTTTTGGCGTTTTGCTTTGTTTCTAGCAATTACCTAGCCGGGGGTGGGGAGACCTACATCCCTAATGTGTGGGTGCCTCGTCGAGGACGGATGAGCAATAACTTTGTAAGGAACGGTTCGTTCCTAAGCGTGTCTTCACCGTCACGTGTTTTTTTTTTATTTTTTAAGCATGTGGTGCGCTGCCCCTGCAAGTTGGCTGACTATGCCTGTGTCACCCTGGGTAACAGGCCCCTGTTATCTCGAAAACGAGGCATTTCCGGCGTATGTATTATAGGGGTTTTTTGATAGATTTGATCAGTTTTACCTCCCTGTCGATTTATGACCATGACTTCTGAGACTGTATTTAATATAGTATATTTAAATCTACCTTGGAAACATACATCATCAGACGACTTTCCGACTATTGTTTCGTTAAGTCACATATGTATCGTAGTCTGTCGTGGGATTAGTAGCATCCACTTGGCTGGCAGCCAACCACTCTGATCATTGCGCTGTGCTTGGTCACATTGTCCCAGGGACCCCCTCACAAGAGCCGCAGTCTGCACTGGAATTACTAACACAGCACCGTTCGAAAACTATGATAGTTATACTGGGTGTTTCTAAACCCTATGCAGAAACTTTAAGGATGACTTCCACCATACAAATGAAGGTTAAAAATTCTATAAACATGTTCCGAAACTGCTTCCTAAGGGCACTGCAGCCCCTCGAAGGTGGCCTCTAAAACCCCGTCCCAACCAAATGTCTCGGAAACCGTTTGAGCCACAGCAATAAGCATTGGTATGTGAAGGATAGTAATAACAGCTATTATTCCACTGTATACGGCCACCGAATTTTGAGGCCGTGTGGAGTTTACACCCCATTGAAGAAGTAAATAAGTCATTCAATCATGTCGGCCGGCCAATTTCGAGGCCTTAAGGCCTCAAAATTATAGAGTTCGTCCCCTGCGGTTTAAACTGAAATATTTAAGCGTAAACCAATAACATTTCATTTGGTTCTCGACAACGGTAGAATGTATTTACTGGGGCTGTAGCCCATAGCTATGCACCCACTCTATACATAATGTACAGTTCCTCACAAGTCACGACTCACAACACACAACTCCAGCCACAATCCTGGCCACTCTCTACAAGAACACCGACATCCTTTCACTAATAACAAACACAAATTACTCTCGTAACCCTAATGACCTGCACACGAAGAACAACAACATAACACATGGAGGAGCAACAGACAAGGCAGTGAAGGGACACAGAGTGTCGGTCACTAAATCAAAATTCCAGTTGACTACATAAAGCATGCCACTGCATCAAGGCGGCAACCATCTTTCTTCAGTGACAAGGCTGTAAGAAGACTTTCATGCAATGTTGATCCTGCAACCCACCGTGCAAGCTTCTCGACAACCTATCTGTGGCCGACAATGTTAACTCACCACGACAATGCTAACTCACCACGACAATGTTATTTTCCCCGTGCCCGAGCATCGTTGCAACTTGTTTGAGTGAGCTACAATCCGATCTTGTGCACCTCACCTATTGTTAACCTATTTTTCCATATTGCAGTGTTGCATTCTGGGGCCTCGCCACCGCCGCCGCCTGTCCAGTTTTCGAAAAAGTCATGATTTGGCGTTTATCTCTTAAATTCCTTAAAAGTACCACGTACTGCGCGTTAAGAGCGATATCCCTTTGATTTTTACCTTGCGAAAACAAGTTCTGGGTCAAATAAAACATAGAAAATTTCGAATGGTAGGCCGTGCCACGTGAACCAGTCTACAATATCGCTACTAGAGATTGCCACTGCCGAAATTAAATCTTCTATGACAAGAAGTTTGTTGATATTAGGATCGTAATTGGATACGTTAGTAGGTAAACGTATATAAAATTGTATCTTATCCATATACCTTTCTATCCAGGGTTGAGAACTGGAAAAATGCCAATGTATTTGCTAAATCTTGGCATCGACCATAGTAGGTAAGTTGTCGATAAATTTCAGAACCCAAGAAGTTTTTCCTCCGGAGGTCGGAGCGGCAATGATGCAGTTGAAAGGCACGTGGAATTGAGCGAACTTAGGTACGAGCGTAGTGGTTGCCATGACTACTAACATTTTGTTGTTGTTGTAACAGTGGTGGTAAATAAAGCTGGCAGTGAGGAATGCGTTGCAAGAGCCAAGCTCCGAAATTAATAAGTAAAAATAAAGCCAAGATCAAAGCTTTTACCAATTTCGTATCTAGGGTCGGTGATGAATGAAGACGCTGTCGACAAAGATGCGACCGGCGAAAACCGTCCATTCCCAATGAGAGCTACTAACAGACTGACTGTCTCTACTTTCAACTAAGACTATTATATATACACCAAAACTAGGTATGTAGCTATACAGCTAAAGATATATAGTTTTTCGAGTAGGGCTGAGGGGGAGGGGACCCCCACGTGCGTGCGCCCCAGCCACAGCCCTAGAGGCAAAAGGAAAAAGCCTTCGTCGACTACTATCTATCTATCTATAAAATACAAAGTGTATAGAAACAACGCCTTCCTGAACTAAATTTTGAAACGAAAAAGCCTTGCATTGGTCTTTAAAGAAAATATGTTCGCCGGCAGTCAATTCGACTTTACTTAATTTCATTTTAGGTTCGTTTTTACCCCAGTACACTGTCATAAAGGTACCCTTTGTCCTGATACCAAACCGGCATATTCTTCGTGATTGTTTTAAGGCCAATTGTCGATTCCACGATTGTATCTCGTAACGGAACAATTTTCGAACGGTTGGCCGAGAAATACTGACTAACTTTAACGTTCAAATCCTTCAGGAGTCGAGTCATTTCTTTTTCTTCTCCACCATACACGGTACATTGTTTATTTCGAGCCCAATTGTCCACGTAAGGACCCCAATTAGTTACGCGAAGCAAACTGTCGTAAATCAGTTTGGCTTTGTCTTCCGAAAATAGTTTCACCGTTTTTAATAATCCGTCTTCTCTGATGGGTTCGAACCACGTTGCCTCATGCTCTTTGTTATTCCTCCTACACATTTTGCTAGGGTAGTAGTAGTCATCTTCTTCCTTTTCGACTGAAAACGGAGAGAAGAAAACTATTCAAGTACGGTCTTCGTCATCTTCTTTTTTTGTAGAAATGTGAGGGAGAGGGAGGGGGAGGAGGCCGGTCCTGATGCACGAGAAGACAACGTGAATAGTATCTGGGCTGACACAACCTCGAAACTGTAGACCTTTGCTTCTGTCTTTGAAATAAAAACAGTCACCCGCAGTTAATTCTATTTTATGCAAGGTTAGGTTATTTTCGTTTTTATCCTGGTAGATTGCCATGGTAGGAGCAGTCGCCAGTATTAAACTAGCGTACTCTTCGTGATTCTCGTAAGTCCAAGAATTTATCTGCCAATGAATTTATTAACGTAGCATTCTTCGAATAATTCTCCGTTGTTCGAGAAATGTGGCGATACGACGCGAAGTCCATCAGAAGTCGGGTCATTTTGTTGTTGTTTTTATTTTATTTTTGGCCGTACTTAATGGTGCACTGAATATTCTCCATCCAATCGACGGGTGGACCCCATTTAGTTTCGTGATTCAAAACCGTATGGATTCGTCTCGCATCGCTGTTCATAAATAGTTTTACAGTTTTTAACAATGCGTCCTCTCGCGTTTGATGAAACCATTTTGCTTTGTAGTAATTATAGATCTAGTACGAACACAGTTGCGCCAAAGTAGCCATCTGGAATTCAAAAAAAAATTATACGAATGTAAAGGAATCAAAAATCGGCGGCTGGCTCTTCTCGCAAATGCCATTTAGTGAACGTTAAAATAAATGCGCGATCTTTTAATACAAGCCGTTGTGGAATTGTATGTTTTTATTATCGATTAGTCTAGTGTTTGATCACTAATAACGATGCTGGATCCAAAGCTATGGTAAATGATGGCCTCTCACCTACGAAGGTTCGATGGTGTAAATACGTTTGCCTAAAGCCAAGACGGCGACTGGAGCCAGTATATCGAAACCCTCTCTGTTAGTATAGGAATGCCAAGGTTTATAAGTCATACCACTTTCGAATTTCTCAACGTACAAGCAATCGAATCTTACTTCGCATAGCCTCGAAACGTAATCCCTTACATTTTCCAAGAGCGGCGTCCAATTCTTCACACCCCCCTCGTCCCCAAAATCCACCGTTTCTACTTCTATCGTGTCGTGAGGAGACCATAAAAATACGATTTCAGCTTCTAATCCAAATATCAAACGTTGTATTTGAGTTTTAGTAACTGTGTTGTGCATTACAGCTACATCGTGATCAGGCAGAAAAGCGTATCATCAAAGGTCAAAGGTTAAATGTCAATGGTCAAAGTGAAAGGTCAAATGTTAAAGGTCAAAGGTCAAACATTAAAGGTGAAAGGTCAAACGTTAAAGGTCAAAGGTCAAAATTAGTATAGAAATGCGTTTTGGTCGCAAATCCATGCCAGTGTCCTTTAGACCGGAAGTCACGTGACCGGAAGTGACGTCATACCAGAAGTAATGTCACTTTCTAAGATGGCGGCACCCATGGGAACCTGAAGTTTGAAAAGACAACATTCACGTGCGTTTACTGCGGGGGCATTTTCTCCTCGCAAGCCGAGCTCTGGAACCACCTACAGTTCCATCACCCGTTTAATGTGGAAGAATACACTTGGTTTCACGACCAACTACCCGACACACTCAAGAGTCTACCACCCCTTTCCGTAGATAAAGGATTGGGTCACCGACAATACAAGATGCCTCTAGTGGGTGAATGTGTCTTCGGCGATCCGCTTCAATTTCTCCTATCTATACGCACAGCACTACAAGCGATGCTAGAAATTTGTTTACGCCAGCTGGTAAACTGTGAAGTCTAGATCAGCTTGGGTATACAATTTACTAGGGACGACGCTTCTATTAAAGCGGAATTCTGGTCGAGATATTCAGATATTCATCCCTCTTCCAAAAGCACTTGCTGGCAAGAATAAGGCGGTGGTGAACATTCAATATTTAAACCATCAGAAATGCTTTCTGTATTCCGTCCTGGCCGCGGCTCTCCAGTTGGACAGCTTCGACCTGGAAGACTACCACGAATTCGAAGATATGCTCAATACTTCCATCTTACCCTGCTAACATCGCCAAAATTTACAAGTTTGAAAAGGTAAACGATCTTTCCATCAATATCATCGGTTATAGCCGCGAAGAAGAGTTACACCCGCTCCGAGTCTCTAAAAACTTGGACGGACTACCAATCGACCTTCTATATCTGTACGAAGACGAGGATGATTCGGAAACTCTATACACCCATTATTGTGCCATTACAGACGTAGCTGCTTTCCTGCAATATCGAAGTTCTGGTTCTCACGCCAAGTTTTATTGCAGGAACTGTCTTGCCTGTTTTGGAAAGGAATGGATGCTGCTAGCTCATAGGAAAGAATGCGTCAAAATTAATCATATACAAGCTCTTAGATTCAAGAAGCCAGGAGAAAACTCTCTCGTATTCAAGCACTTTAACCGTCAAAACCCCTTCCACACATCATATATGCTGACTTTGAATGCCTCCTTCGTCCCATCCAAAACCGCTCAACCCGACGCTTCGACGAGTTCAACCACCCAAATCCATCAACAACTTCCTTGTAGTTTCGGCTACGTTCTATTGGGACACGATGGGAAGATTATGCATCACAAGTATTACAAGTATCAGTAAGACGCTATCGACGTGTTTTATAAATGTATGGAAGAAGAAGCACAATATTAAGCGAGCCTGCTGAAAAATGCAAAAACCCTCCACCTCAGCCCATCCAAAGAAACAGATTTCAAGAATGCCCGGGTTTGTCATTAATGCACGGAAGCCTTCAAAAAGTGCATTGAGATATCAAATATCGATGGGGAATCTAAAGTACGTATCATCGACAATAAGGTGAGGGATCATTGCCACATCAGTGGGAAATACAGAGGCGCTGCTCATCTAAACTGCAACCTATCTGCTCGAGAACGAAAAACCATTCCCGTCATGTTACATGGCTTGGAAGGGTACGATATGCACCTCGTAGTATCCACAGTGTACAAGTTTCTGGGAAAAGTAGATGTTATCGCTCACAATGACGAGAGGTTTCAGACCATAACCATTAAGGATCATGTCAGTAAGATCTATCTTCGTTTTGTAGATAGCGTCAATTTCTTAAATGCTTCTCTGGATACTCTAGTAAAAAACTGCAGGAACGACAATAACAGTTTCCCCACCCTCGAGGTAGATTTAGACTCTGGATTGAAATCTACTTGGCTTTTAGAGAACACCACACGGGAACATGCCCTGAACCTGTTAACCCAGAAGGGTATTTATCCGTACGAATACATAAGCGACATGTCCGTTTTCGAAGAGGAAGACCTACCGTCGAGGCACTCGTTCTACTCTCGATTGAAAGAAGAGATGTTGGCGGGAGACGAGTACGTGCGAGCGCTAAACCTCTGGCTGAGGATGAAATCGAAGGTATTCCGTATTTACCACGAGATATACCAAATGACCAACATTTTCCTGCTCGCTGACGTTTTTGAAGATTTCCGAAAATTGTGCCTCGAAAACAACAAGCTGGATCCTTGTTATTACATCTCCACTCCAGGATTCAGCTGAGCAGCTCTCCTTAGGATGCAGGATCCAGAATTGGAGCTATTCACTCACGTGGGGAAGCATAATCTTATATCTTCTGGCAACAGAGACGGAGTTTCGTTTATTGGAAAGAGACACTCGAAAGCTAATAACAAATACCTGCCTCTTTATGTCCCTAGTAAACCCTCCGTATACATAGTGGATTTGGACATGAACAACCTCTACGGTGTCGCAAAGGTGTTAGGAACAAAGAAGGGCTAGATTGGAGAAAAAAGCTGGTAGTAAAAGAAAAATTTCGGAAACAGAAACGGAGGATGAAAGAAAACTTAGATTATCGAAAAGAAGAGCTCGAGAGACTATATTACGATGATCTCCAGAAACGTCATAATTATGCTTTACTTCTGAGTGGTGTGGAAAGAATCCATATTATTGTGGCAAAAAAACTATAGTTTCTGAAACCTTACAGGAAAAAAATTAGTGTACCTTTACTGGAGATAGGTAGTGACGTCATTCAAAATGGCCGTATTTTTCATGGGTACTTGCCGTCACTTCCGATTTGCACAGGTGCCGCCAAGTTAGAAAATAGCCGCACTTCGTGGGTGCCGCCATCTTGAAAAAAAGACGTCACTTCCGGTCCACACTAGGACGTATTAAATGGTCACAAAAAATGTAGCAAAAAGCACTTTTTCCACCCTCCTCCAGATTGACAAAAAGCTAAAATGTAGCAAAAAGCACTTTTTCCACCCTCCTCCAGGTTGACAAAAAGCTAAAATGTAGCAAAAAGCACTTTCTAATTACCGGTTGGAAAATATCCACTACCTGTAAATTTAATTGCATTAAGTTCCTGAGTGCTCGTTACCCTGGAGGATTTTAACCTCTCTAAATACGCCCAGCTCAGACACCCAGCTGTGCATGCGCGGGTCCAGCATGCGCAGGCTCTCCATAAATAGTGCTACGGCCTCAGCCAGCCATCTCTTTTCCTCCACGCAACCATCACGGTTGCTTCGCTCCGTTACTCGCCATCTTGGTTTTCGTTCGTCGTTCGTCGTTCGCCAATCTTTGAATCTCATCACATCATTCGTCATTCCCGTTCACCGGTCTTTGAAGCTCATCGCACCGCTCGCCGCTCCCGTCGCCGTTCAGTGGTCTTTGCAACTCATCACACCGTGCATCTTCTTGCTCACCTGTCGGCCTTAAGCTCATTCCCGTTCGCTGGCCGTCTGTCTTGAAGACCATCACATCGTTCGTCGGTCTTGAAGCTCAATGCAAGCCCCAGTGGCCACCGCGTCAACATCACTGCCATCGCTCCCGTTCGCCCTTCCTGTTCGCAGTCCACCCGCCACTACATGAAGAGGCCTTCCGTTCGTCGTTCGTCATTCGTTGTTCCCGTTCGTCGTTCCCGTTTCACGACCCGCCATTACATGAAGAGGCAGAACCACACTACACGCAGAACCACACTACACGAAGAATTAATCGGTTCGTTCGCTCGTTCGTTCGTTGTGGTCTTCTATCAACAAAGGACTCTCCTGTTTAAGAAGATGTGTCCGCCGTTCGTGGCATCGTTCGTTACCATTTACTGCATCGTTCGCCCTGCAATCAACGCCATCCATGCTGCTGTCTCTGCTGCTGCTTTCACAATCACTTCTCGCAGCCGTCGTTCGCTTGCTCTATCGCCGCCATCCTGTTTCATCAGCTGGCAGGAGACCTCCGTTCGCCGACCGTGGGCTCGACGTTCGCCGCTGCCGCCGCCGTACATGCCGTCGCTGCGTTAACATTGTCACCAGGAGACCATTGCCCGTTCGCCCGCTACACCAAGAGGACTCCCGTTCGTTCTCGCCCGTTGCTCGTTCGCTGCTCACCCGTACAAGGTTTAGGTGCGTTCGTTCTTTCTTTTGCAGGTCATCCCCTCAGGAAGGTATACCTCCACAAAAATGATAACTTCCACAAGTCCAAACACTTTCTTCTTCATTCGTTCACCCGATTGTCAACCACTCACCTCCGACACATCGAGGATACTGTGGCTGCACCATTCACCTCATATTGGATGGCGCCCACGCAGTCCTCTCCCAGAAGACTTCTCCCTTCTCGGCCTTCCAGCCCATCACGCTCGTCACGCTCTTCGACGTCCTGCTGAACACAGGTTCTCATCATTCCAGACGTCCCGTTCACAACAGTCAAGCAAGTGATGCGTTCACCGGATCTGTCACTGTTCCTCTTCATCGATTCACCATTCGCATCTTACCTGAAGAAGCTCTGCTCAGGCCCGATTGTCTTTCAAACCGTTCGCTGCTCACAGCCCGTTCGTCACCCGCAGCCATCTCATCAACATGCACCCACTCGCCGTTACAGGCCAGCCTGAAGATCTACTGCTGAGCCGCCTCTTCCGTCACTGGTCCAGCCCCCGTTCATGCCTTGCCGTCACACTCACTCGTTCCTGTTGTCTGCCATTCCTTCTCGTTCTCGTTCACGTCCACGTTCGTCATGGGAATCTTTGAAGCTCAACCATGCCGTTCGTCGTTCTCATCCAGCGCTGGCCTATCTTTGAAGCTCATGCATTGTTCGTCGTTCCTGCTCGTCTTTCACGTTTATTGAAGCTCACGGCATCACTCATTGTTAGCCAGTCTAGCCACTCGTCACCACACGCCGGCTTTGTTTTGATGACTTTTATCTTCAACATGGCTCTTTTCCCGTAACTAGCCAACTTGACGTTCGTCGTTTCCTTGCGTTCTGTGGCACCCTGCTCACCATTCAAGCCCTTTTACATCCATGCTCCCGTTCATTGTTCGCTCTTACATTCTTGACCTGTCCTGTTCTGCATCCGTCAGCTTTTCCCCCCTCAGGCCCATCCCCATCTTCGTTCGTGGTTCCGCTCATCCTTTGCTAGCCTGCTACCGCTCAAGCTCATTGCGTTCGTGCACCCTTTTACCACTTGGCCGACCTTCAAGACCATTGCCACCCGCGCTCCCATTCGGCGTCCGCCTACTGCTCATGGTCCACCGGCCTGATCGTCATCTACAAGCCCTCCGCCGGTAACCACCATGCTCTCCGCGCCACTCATTGCATTTCGTTCAAACATCGAAGCTGTCCACAGCAAACCATGCTGAATACACCGGCTCTCGTCCGTCCTCCGAAGTCCCATTGCTTTGGGCCCGTTTTGGACTCGATTGTTCGTCCGCCGGGGGTAACTGAGTGCTGCTGACATCCACCCCTCTCACCGCTAACCCGGCCTCCTCGATCAATCAACCATCTTCACCGGGACAACAACCACCTGGCACTGCCTTCGAAGCTTATGAACTAACCACACAACTTATCAATGCAACGCCAACCCTGTACCTACACCTTGCTTCTGCCTCGTTCCTTGGAACCACTGCGTGAGACTTCACATGATTGCCCCGTACTTCGTCCCATCTCACCTCCCTCACACCACTTCGGCTCGATTTCATGGAGGGAAGGTCGCCTTCTAATCGCCGACCCTTTCTGAATGAATGTTCACTCACATGTCTTGGATGAAATCCCGCAACATCTCCGTTCCACGAGCTCCCATCGCAGATGTTCGCCCCGAACTCCATTCTCGTTGACCTACGCACTCATTATCCGTCAACACGCACGCATTGTCACTATAGCTAACCGTCACCAATCGAGTCATGATGGTCTTTCATGGTGCCCCAGTCCATCACACCACACCACTGTGACCGCCATGGTCACACGACTCTTTCATTCTCATGGAAAAATCCGTCTTCATCACCAACCGCCTGCTGCATCATGATGAAGCTGAATTTTCTTCACGACTCCCCGTCACTTAAACCCAACATGATCATGGACGACAAAGCTAAACTCCTTAGCACTACCGTAGACTCCCGTTTCTTGCTCACCTTCCACGACCTGGTCTCTTGGAGAAATTCCGGCCGACTAATGTTTTTAATCACTCGGCCTTACGCCTCACATTCCTTTGGTTAAGTCTCGTTCATTCCAAATCTTTGGGAATTCGACTTATCCAATATTTTTGTTCGATTCTTCAATCTGTCAATCATGACGAATCACCTTGTCACCATGACTAACCACACGGCTCCTTAACCAACACTAAATCTGCTTGGATGCCCTCGCTATCTTACAACCCGAATTTAACGAACCACAACCAGCGGTTCATCATCAATTCGCATCACTCATTGCCACTAACGGTCTCGCATGCAATAGTCTGGCAGCATCGCACTTCCACTGAGTCAAACTGGATCTCAACGACATTCTCAACTCTGCATTCAACTCAGCCTTGATCCTTATCTTTACAACTTCACACTCATGACAGTGTGCTCGGCACTCGCCCCCTTCACATGCTGCCCTTCAAGGATTTCCCTTGGTCCACCCACATACTAACGTTCACTTCCCGATCTTGCTGCTCCAATCTTGCTGCTCCAACTCTGGGGAACAACATTTCATGCATCATACAACCAACTCTGCAACATTTCACGCATCATACAATCACTCAAGCCCTTCTCACGCTTCATCCATCATCGGAAACTCACAATCCCTTCAACCTACTTGACTGCTCCTAATCAAAGCACCCATCCACAGCTGGTGCACTATTCCTTGAACACCCTCTCTCGCTTCTTAGCATCTATATCGATTGATTCTGAATTCACAATGGTCTTCCGCTTCTTCACCCCTCTGAAGCTCGAATTCTCAACAATAAACCTCAACACCAATGTACTAATATACTTCAAGAACCCGACGACCACAATCATTGACATCCTGTGAACTTCTACTGCAATTCTGCCAAATCATTAAACCATCAACCGAAACCAATCAAATCTTGGAATCTGGAAAACTCGCCTGAACTTCCTCACCAACTCGCTTTGGCTATTGAAAGTTCCCTCCCCACTCCGACTGCCTTGCGCAGAAAGTCGGCCGTGACCAGAGAATGTCATCAACCAATCACCAATCAACCAATCAACCACAACTCTGTCACTGGGGACCCCGCTCACACGCTCGGGGGCCCGTCATGATGGTGCCCGCCACCTATATTGACGAGGTCTGCTGTAAATGCAATTAAATTTACAGGTAGTGGATATTTTCCAACCGGAAAATATACACTACCTGTACTGTAAATACCCACCCAACCTCTCCTCTCGAGTCACCATCATGGCTGACATATCGTGAGGAAAAGTAAATGGCTGACTGACGCCGTAGCACTATTTATGGAGGGCCTGCGCGTGCTGGACCCGCGCATGCGCAGGTGGGTGTCTGAGCTGGGCGTATCTACAGAGTTTCAAATCCTCCAGGGTAACGAGCACTCATGAACTGAATGCAATTAAATTTACAGGTAGTGTATATTTTCCTTAGGCAATAGAAACCAATTTTGACCTCCCCCCAGGTAAAATTGGGCTTTTTCCACCCTCCTCCAGATTGACGAAAACTAAAAAAAGGTGCGCCATCTTGGATGACGTCACATCCGGTATGCATGGGTGCCACCATCTTGGATGATGTCACGTCTGGTATGACGTCACTTCCGGTATGACGTCACTTCCAGTATGACGTCACTTCCGGTCAAAATGTAAAAGGTCACGGGGGCGGGTATGTCCGCAAATCGCCTTTTACCACTACTCAAATGGTCCGAAGTCTACAATTTTGATGACTTCGGTGTTCAGTTAATTAACTTTGGATACTGTTCACATTTCATGAATAGCCTAAACACTCTACCATAGCCCTTCTATTGACGATTATTGTGATGGCGTTCGTAAGTATCATTCAAGTTAGGTCAGCTGTCTTGGGCCGAATATTCCTTGGCAGGACGCTATTTATTGTTTTATTTATATTTTTGATTTTTGTTTATCTGCCCGTAATACTATCCACAACAATACAGAATCAGTTATGCAAAATCAAGCTGAAACATGCTCATACACCAAATCGAGACATATACCAAATTAACACACTAATATTGTTCCATTACGTAGGGGAGTATTTCTAATGCTTCAATTTAGTAGAAACAAAATTGGGGGGAATGGACATCCACATGATAAATCACACCGTACAATTGAAAACAAAAAGAAACGATAAAAGCTAACAAATTAACAGAAAAAAAAAGACTTCGTGAGCTCGGAGCCTCATGAAGGTGCTCGTATAAAAACCGATTGCAGCTCGATCGACGAAACGAACTATAGTTTTAACTCCAACTCGTGGGAACAAAACAAAGATATACCAAGTATAACAAACTGCTTACATAACACAAAAATGTAACACACCTGCGCACACAGGCCCACACTCGTACACTTGACCAATTTCAAACACAAATTGCACTCACGCTCTGATATTCCCATGGAATAAAAACATTCCTTGGGAATTCTAATCCAATTTTTATTTCTGTTCCTTCACAACCGTTAATTCCACAGGAATACCAGTTCTACTGCTTTTTCTAAAAGGGCAAAAATTTTGTTCAGTTGATATGTAGAAATCATTTCAGTGATGCACGTTCCATTTTAAAAGATTTCAGTTTAATTTGAATTGCATCGTAGGAGTGCATATTATGCTTAATTTTGACCGACCTTTTGTCCTTTTGCTAAAATTCCAAGTAGGATGTGACACACGTTAGATCTGCGTAGTTGCAGGAAGTATGGTGTGCAGGCATATATGATTTGTAAAGAAATTAACGCCGTGTCTACCAGCCATTTAACATGCTTATCAGTATAAACCAGATGCGATTAGGTTGCATTCAAGTAATTTACCACTGGCAAGCTATGTAATTATTAAGTACGAGACAGTATACTTATTTGACGACTTGAATAAATCAGGTGTAATGCAGCA
>JAHWFP010023876.1:0-16172 GCA_023313725.1 Lithobius niger
TAATGATGTTATCGTTCGTATTGTACATTTTCTGGATCCATTAAAAGTCGTTCGCGCACATGTGAACAATCTAAGACCATGGTTCCTAAGAACAAATAACCAACCTGTTCCTTTTAACGGACCTACCGATTTGGATTTTTCAGAGCAGCTTAACGGTACCTTGACGGAAGCTGAAATAAAATTACAACAGTACATAGCAAAACTTTTGGAAGATCCGACGGACCATTTATCAGAGATTCAACCACCAACGTTTACACCTTCCGAGCCTGACGATGCAGCTAGCGGTTCAGAAACGAGCCTAACCAAGAAACGCAAACGCGTTGAGCCAAAATCGGCTGCTTATTTACAAAATAAATACCGTAAAATAGATTACGAACTAAGTAAACAAAGAATGCTTGGTTCTACGCATGGTTATAATACCCGTAGCAGTACAACTACCCCAGAAATCAGGCTGCGTCGGCAGTTGGAAGAGGCAAACGTTGAGGATGAGTAATTCTTTGCATATCCAACAGAGAACAAAGAAAACATGGCGTCACCGTGAAGGAGCGTTCACGCGCTCTGCACGCGGGGACCCTAGTGAGTAAAAACGGAAGTTCATTTTCGAAACCAACGCATGATTGCTAGACCAGTTACCTACGCAGTTTCGATTCTCACAGTGCATGATGCTGAACATGTTTACATCGTATAAATACATGAAAATGGCTAAGTCTATTAGGTTTCAGGATGTAATGTAAAATAACTTTTGAGACGGAAACTCGTAGATTGTTTAAGAAAATATTATCATTTATAAAATACAAAAAAAGTATGTACAAACATTAAAATACGAATGAAAAAATAAGTATACGTAAACACATATAAACAAAACATCACACACGAAACGTAAATATTTACAACATGATAAGATAAAAACAAACCTGAAAGTATTTACAAAAACATAGTAAATCATAGAAAATAATTAACGGAAAACCGAAAAACATTGCATTATTTACAGAATTTGCAACAAAGACATGGAAAATCATAAAATAATAGTGTAAAATCACAACCATGTCGTAACCATAAGTTACAGTAGAAGGAAAATTTGAAATAAATTTATCAGAGGAAAGAAAATTCAAGAAATTGAAATTATTTAAATGGTCGAAATTTAAGAAAATTGAATTTAGTAATTTTGACTAGAAAATTGTATTTAGTAATTTTGACTAGAAAATTGTATTTGAAGAAAATATTAGTAACCGAAAACAATTTTGACGTAAACTTAAATCTTTACGGTAAGTCACGGTTACGAACATTAAAATTAAAAAATGTTGCAAAACAAAGTAGAAATCAAAATAAATATGTACAACACATGGACAACACCAGGATTCTGGTACATAAATGAAATAACATTGCAACATGAATAGGAAAAATATATATATATAATAAGTCAAGACATAGAATGAAACATTGAACACTGACTATGTACAAAACATGAAATAAAACACTTCCTGAAATAAAAGGATTGAAATTAGTACATACAAAATATTGTACGATCACAGATTTAAGAAGTATGAATTTAATGTTGGGTCAGGATAAAATGCGTAAGAAACCTTACGAACAGGGAAATTAAGTTTGACTAAATTTAAGATTTCATGTAGAAAGTTAAGAAATTAATAAGAAATTTTAATTTGGAAAAACTTTCAGAGATCTATGATCATATAAAACATGACATTTCCCTTCACCATACCAAATAAAATATAAAGAAAAAAAAAATAAAATAATTAAATATATACAATATATACATCCCTGAATTCAGGGCGGGCAACGTCGTGCTCGACTACGCCGCTTACAAGGTAGCGGGCAGTCGAGACACGGCAACGGCAACGACGTTACTCGTCGCCGCTGTCACTTTCTGGATCATCTAAATAAAGAAAATTGAACGACAAAGATTAAAATCTAATTCATGAAATTATGAATACATGTGAAATTGACATGTAAATAGGTTCAATGTAAGTATACATTTTCGCATATGGCGATACGTGCTGTTACCTTAAATTCTCTCACGTTCATAAGAACAATATGGAGGGAAATCAATGTAAAATGGTATACGGGAATAGGATGTTCAAGCATTTGAATACAACTGGAACATGTTCCTTCCCGACATAAATTGTTATAACAGCATGACAACTTCGTGAGTGATACTACCCCCCCCCCCCCACCCCAGTCAACAGATTTTAATTCTTAATCCAAATTAAGAATAAAAGAAAAGAATATTCAATTTCTTAAGACTATAAGTTACTACCTTTCCTTAAAATCATCATTTAGAGTTCGAACGCGCAGCGGAAATTTAATTTTCCTACGCACAGTGCGCCTAATCTACTTTAGCGCTTAGTTCGCGCTGCCGCGCTCATTGCGGCTAAATGTTCAAAACCAAGGATTTCGTAAAGACACATTCCCAATATTTACCGGATGTTACCGGGCATTCAAAATTAATGTTTATATCATTTTTAACTTATACGTACTATTCAAACTTGTACGGTAAACAAATTTTATTAAGATTTAAAAACACAACCCCCCACCCCCCCCCCCCCCCCCCTATTGAATAATTTCAGTACTTGCACTTCACTCACACTCTAGTTATCCTAGATACTATGTTATTCTTGAAACGGAAACGGTGCCACATAAATAAATAATAGGCTATATAGGAGCCCAGTTTCATAAACTTAGTTCGGACTACCTAGCCACAGTAAAGTTATTATACAAATAAATAACGACAACACCACATGGCACGGATTCCCTTTCACGAATAGAGGATATAAACAGCATTTAAGGACATTCATTTCTTAAATCTAAGAAAAAAAAATGAAGGTCCTAAGCAGATGGTACCTTAATTATTTTAAAGGCATAAAATTATCAAACTAATATGAAACGTAAGTTGAACGAACTGTTCATACCTATGCTATACGGTTTAATTTTACATCCATAAGGATATGAATTATAAAATTAAAATTATTACTAATAGTAAGCAATATTTGCATTTCACATCCATAAGGAAATGGATCATGAAACGAAAATTGCAGTTTCATTCATTTTAAAACCAGTTCGTAGAAATTCCTATTTCAGTGCTTCAAATAAATTAGCACCACGTTGTTAATAAAACAACATATAAATAAATAGAAATTGATTTTATACCATTTCATGTAAATGTAACTTACCTAAAGGCCTACAATTCATTGTGCCTATACCAAGTAAACTTGAAAATAAGCATTTTGTTTTAAAGTAACTCAGTATTACTTTTGAGAACCATTGAATTAAATTAAAGTTAAAACACTTTTGAAGAGAAAAAAAAAAGTACTTGTCGAAAACGACATATTTTCTTGCTCAAGAAGCAATAATGTATTCTTAAATGCATATATCGCATTAGATTTTTTTTAAGACTCATTACAGTCAACAATTAAGCTTAAATCGCATAATATTGCGATAAAGATTTAAATAAGCTTCTGGAAGTTGTTTAACAGGAAATGTTTTGCATAAACAAATTTGATATTATCATTTCCA
Organism: Lithobius niger; assembly: GCA_023313725.1. Lineage (NCBI taxonomy): Eukaryota > Metazoa > Arthropoda > Chilopoda > Lithobiomorpha > Lithobiidae > Lithobius > Lithobius niger. Next base: position 3,532 of record JAHWFP010023876.1, read on the forward strand.
CTTCCAGTGAATCAAACGTAATATTTACTAACCAACATGTGAATAGAAGTTAAATTTAACATCACATGATGAAAGTTGATTAACTATAATAAATAAGTAAATTTCTTACCATATTGTCCGTTATGACAAACAGGGCAGTCATCTCGGCAAAGGCCAGGGCGACGGCACTGCTGGACGCCGCTGCCGGATGCCCCCGCATCGGAGACGAGAGGGACGTCCGGATCTTGTACGTGTCCGATGCGGATAAGGTCCGGGAGCGGCGGCAGACCTTCCGGCAGATAGTCGTGCAACATTGCAGAGATGTCGTCGCGGCGGCGTTAAGTTGGGCTATTGCCCGGTGCAAATTCATTTGCATAAAGAAAGTGTTCTCCGCATTTACCGCCTGCCAGAAATAGGTAGAAAATTCTTCCGTATCCCGGGGAAACGGAGGATACGTTAAATACCGGCAGTGTAAACACTGCCGGGCAGTTAAAGGGCTACACTGGAGAAAATGCCCGCTTAACCTCATCTGTTGGGCCAATGGCGTCTCCTCTGGAGGGGCGCTATCCACCAAAATGTTCTGCCCCGGATTCTCTAGGATTATCTCCATAGAGAAGAGCTGGAGCACATAATCCAGCGGATCCTCACTAGGTAAAATTGGGGAAAAGGGCACCTCGTCGGCGGTCCGGTGGGGACACTCATCAAACAAGGACGGAGTCCTTTCGCAGTGGAAATAATGGTCCATGCAGATAGAGAACATTAACAAGTTCACGGACAGCAGACGTAAAAAGTCCTTTACGTACCGAGGCAGATTCCCCACCGCGCTCCGCTCCTCTTTTGGTGTTGTCCTGCGTTTCTTATGTGGGGGATCCATGGTAAGCGAAATTAGGCAGAGCAGAAAACAAAAAGAACAGTCGAGTGGAAGTACACAACTTCGTGTGCGGGAAAAATCCCCGAAATTTCCCAAGTCCGAAATATTGTGACCCAAAAACGGACATTGGCAAAACCAATGGGTGCAAAGTTAAAGCTTGACGTCACGAAAAAGGGGCCGTCTCTTTTCCTAGGGACCTAGCTCACCCCCTCTGCTCATATAGTGACCATCAGCTATTGTTTACATGGCCTCGACCAGGCCGCATTTTGAGGTCAGATCAAGCCAGCATGGCCCAGAGCCGTACCCCCAACCCTTTCAACCCACCGAACACTTTCGTTATTGCCCACCCCCTTCCCTCAGAGAGAGTGTTTATGCTCAAGGGCAAGCATCAGCAAGTGAAAGGGATGGTCAAAATAGGTCAGGACGACTCACCCCTGACCATGGCAACAGTTGCTACCCACCCAAGATGCTAAATTTAGCGAACTCACTCTATAGTGGGAAAATACAGAACTTTCTTTAAATCAAGAAATGAAAATTCTGAAACATTATTCTATGAAATAAAATCATTTAATTCATGTATAAGGTCACAAAAACATATACAAAAGTGTAAATAATTGTGACATGCTTTCAGATAAAACTAAAATAAGTGTGAATATAACATAACTGATGTAGTCCAAATTCATGTACTTTCAGAAAATCGTGCAACATACAGTGAATTGTGGTAAAGTGTCAGGATGGCAGAAAATTGGAGAAAAGAGGCTGAACCATAGAACAGGGATCATTCCATCATGATCCAGGATTAATGAATAAAGAGATAAGTGATTCTTAGCCTCGTGGTGAAAACATTTGTGTAAATCATACACCCCACCCCTCCTTGCCACGACACTTATAAATTAATGACACTTGCTATGCAAATTTAAAACTGTGAAATTTCTTAAGTTAATGGGGAAATACATATTAACTTATTGCTTGGAAAACATTCCTCTTACTCATTGTAAAACTCAGTTAACTTGGAAAACTTCCTGATGCTCATTGCAAAACTTATTAATTCATAAAAAATCGCACTGCTATTACCTATGGTGAAGCTTCTTACTTTGGAAAATATTCCTGTTACCCATGGTAAAATTATTAATTTGGTTAAACATTCCTTTTTACAAATTGTAAAGTTGCTAACGTGTAATCACACTGCTGCTACCTATGGTACAGCGCAATTAACGTTAATTACGTAATATGATTCGCTATGTGAATCCAACTTGATTAGAAGTGAGGTACGCTTAAGATCTGGAATCCAGACGTAACTTCAAATTGACGGTTACACTAAGTTCGAAGTGCCTCACATGTAAGTTCCTAAGGAACAGATTACACACGTTTATTCAGGTCGTAGTGAACACCTTGAAAGATCTACCGCATGCTGGAAGCTACTGTTTCCTGGTTGGCAACAACCGCATGTGAACTTAGTGTTGTAAGTGCAGTCTTATAACCTAGCAAATCAATGATGGAGTCTGGCTAACTTGTATTATTGATTTGCCCAGGGTAACTAGTGCTGTAGTTACACCGTCACTCAGTGACATGGAAGTCCGACGGAATCCGTCCCATTAATTGGAAAAAAAATGTAGTTTGTTTTGACTTCCGGTGCTAGTCACCTTATAAGCGATGCAACATCGCTCTGAACAAGATATTCAAAATTAAAGTAAGCAGGCATATGCTAAGTTAAACAGTTTGCTATGCAACGCTTAGTGACCGCTGATTTTACGGAAGCATGCATTAATCTAAGTTAAACAGTTTGCCATGCAACGCTTAGGTTCTCGGGAACGATTTTTACGGATGCCGCGCAACTTCTAAGTTAAACAGCTTGCGTTCGCAACGCTTAGATACCCGTTGTTACGGATGCCGTGCTATTTCTAAGTTAAACAGTTTGTACATACAACGCTTAGATACCGGGATAACATTTTTCCGCATGTCATGCATATTCTAAGTTAAACAGCTTGCCATGCAACGCTTAGATACCGGGAATTTCACGGGTGCCTTGCATTTTCCAAATTAAACAGTTTGCATTCGCAACGCTTAGATGCGACACTGCCGTGCTCGGCAGATTAGTGCAAACCCGAATTAGAATAAAATATATAATACAGCAGCATAAATGAAAAAGATTTAAAAAATGCGTTATATGATTGCTGCAATTCAATTTAAAATTTAAATCGTAGGTTCCTGGAATTTTAGAATTCCAGTCTTCTAAATACGCCTGTGCTCTGGTCGCTTACGTTCAGGAGGACCAGTGCAGGTAGCACATGGCATAAAACGGTTCTTTTCCAGGTAAAAGAGCTCGTTTTCAAGGTAATTACCTTACAGACAAATCACTCTATAACAAGCACTCTAGTAACGAATACGAGTCGCTAGAGCATCGGACGACATTAGGGTCGAGAATTGTACAGATCACAATTCTGGCGGTATAACATATTTATTGTGAGGCAACGCAATAATTTTCTAAAATTCATGTTTGCTGGTGGAACCTTACTGTTAGGTTCGACCTGAGCATGTAGTCAAAATGGGTTGACACACATATACATGAACAAGGTTCTTAAAATGCCATGATAGACGGCTTTCCGTATTGGTTGGTTTGAACTGTCGCTTGGTAGTCAAAAGGGAAAACAGACAAACATGAATGCACACGTTTCTTAATAAGCTACGATTGACGGCTTTCCTCCGGGTTAGTCTAAACTGTCTCGTAGTAGTCAAAATGGGCGAAACAAATACAAATAAACACATAATATATTGTACACGCTACATCAACCAAACCGCATGTATGAATGAGTTGCAGTACTCGCTATGCTGTTTTGAATAAATGAAACATAGACTCAAATGCAGACACTAACAAAATACCACCTAAACGTGGAGTATGTGAAAATAATTTAAATATTAAGTACGGAATAAGCACACGATCGTAGAAAATTTTCATTGGGAATAACAGTAAATGACACTTACATTAAGGGGTTAAGCGAATACAACTTAACGGGGTAAACGAAACAGGTATCCTGTCCCCACCCTTGTTCAAATACTTATTTTGTTACTATGTAGCATGAAAATATTACTAAATAAGTAAAAAGCATGATGAAACCGATTTGATAGCTTGGTCGCCAGTTTGAGTCCCAATATGAGACCAAACAAGTGATACATTCAGAAACAGACAAGTTCCTGGGCGACTCATGTATATAGCATGCATATGATATTTTATTAGTTATGAAAACTGTGTATTCCGATGAAATCTCGTTGCTATTGGTACTACAGGAAAATATTTAAATTTGACTATGTCAAATAGTACTGTTCGAATTGAACCATGGATATTCCATATTTTATTAATTATTTATTTGCCCAAGGGAGCAAATCAAAGTCACGTTTTGCTATAAAAAGTGGCTTTTCTTCCAAAGGTGAAGAGGCAAGAAACGAGATTTCAAAGGGAGAATGTTCAAAGTTAATGAAGCATAGCTAGTAACGCTTGTGTTTTCTTTCACGCCCCAGCTAGAGCAGAAAAGTAGGCCAAATGGTTGGCAACGTAATTACCGAGGGTAGAGAAAACACACTCAGTCTTGAACGACCTTGGCCGGACCAGTGGCCAACTCGAGGTCAAAAGTAGAGCACAACACGATATGGGAAAGTGCCACGCCTCCCTCGTCGAAAGCAAGAGGGTAAACAAACCCATGTGGCCAGCCAAGGCAAACGAAATATCATTTATTTCAGATCAACAGCAACGAAGTTGATTTTATAAAATATTGAGTTCAGTCACATGGAGAAAGCGCTCTCGAGTCTTGCATGCACTTAAGCCATACAATATTTTATTCCAAATTCCACCCAGACTAGTATTGCTTAATTAATATAGCAATTTAATCTTGCTGTACATAATTATTGCCCTGATTTCTGTGAAGGTTGTTTTTTACCTCAAAGAAAGGTCCGTTTTTCCTAGTCACACGGCAATTAACTTTGGGCCGCCGGTGAATGCGACATTTTTGCTTAATTATGTAAAGCAGTTTCTGTTATAAATGAACTGGGTTTGGAAGCTAAAATAAGGAACCACTAAAAAGGTACCATGATTTTAGAATGAACAGGGATTATGTAGGGAAATAATTAATGGCTTATTAATATTCATAACAGAAACAATACAATTAATTAATTGAATGCATAACTGCATAATATCATACATTTATTAAATGCATGAGCCGAGTATTTATTCGGATAGATCAAAACGACTCCAGATAGCAATTATAATTGGGAGTCCTTCTTCAAAGACGACCGAGAGGCAGCAAGATCATTTGAGACTGAACAAGTGTAATTACATCTATTGTTAGAGTTTAAAAGATGACATTACCAGCTGACATTATTTACGACAGTTTCGTAGAAGCTAAATGACTTTCTAGAAGTAGATTTAATTACGATAAGATCGTCGCTCATTATCGATCACTACATGGAATAACAATAAGTCCCTCCCACACGGGATGGCGGCATATACCTTCAAAGCGCCGCGTACGGGGAACAATTAATGAACCCGAACGCAACAATAGAATGATTGACAGGCGGAGAGGTCCCAATTGATGATAAGGGCCCAAGCTGTCCAAATGTCCATGGATTGATCATGGCCGATAACGCCACAGTATTTAAGCCGAACCTCGGAATGTGTGATATCATCCGATCACCAGCAGCTTACCAGTCGCTAACTAGTTCACGCCAGTCAAATTCCGAAGGCCGCAATCCAGAAGTACGCCAGGCAGATTTCCGTGCCGAGCTAGCGACGGGGCTTCGCCGCTCAGCCGACCCGTGGGCCCATGGCCACACTCAAGCTTCAATTAACGAGCTAAGTATTCTGATTGATTAGCGATAGCTAATTGTGTTTATGCTTAACTAGTACCAATCCGTACGCTACTAAATTAACCCGAGTTTCCCTTAATTTAACTCAGAGAATATAATAATGATTAGGTTTACCGCTCGACTTAATCCGTAATGCCATTTGTTAGACTCATCTCCATCATTGTAATCATACAATCAAATCATAATAATCTGTCACTGATTTAATTGGCCATATGTGGGGTCGATATTGTGTACAGCGGAGTGTTGATTAAAGGCCCAGTATAATTGGATGTTTGCTTATTATTTAGCATACCTATTTTATACTTGATTAGTGTTTTATACAATTGTTTGCCCTTGTGCCATCCTAGACAATAATGTTTATTCTGGTCAAATGGTCACTGGAATAGAACATTACAGAATGACCAACCTTTCCTAATACTATATCGTTCCACTTGACCTTGATAACTACCAATCCAAACTCAATCAAACTCAACCATCTGGAGGCAGTTTGGTACCATTAAAACACAGGATGCCCATAGCAAACTTCGCTCTGCCTCCAGACTGGATGAATTTGGTTGAGTTTGGCTTGGTGTTTTCGAAGGCCCTGATAGTTTGTTATCTCGAGATAACGAATTGGTTATGTTGAGATAACAAACCTAATTTTTTTTTTATATGTCCTGTACAGGGCTCCGTATAAACCAAAGTGTCATAGCAGAAATGAAGCAACCGCAACGACGAACCCCGGAAGGGGAACAATCAAAACGTGCGAGTGTGTCAATTCTTTGGCTTGAAGTTGAAACTGGGACGTTGTTGCCCTGAAAAGAAGTTGAAATTAGTGGGGCCTTAGGGCTTCGGGCAGATGACCAGGAGTGGTTAACGCTCCTTAAACCCTTTTTTTAAGATGAAATTGGCACATCATTGTTGCTTTGACTAACAATTTGCTGACTAGTGCTTCTCTGTGTTTAGTGCCCTGTATTGCATCGAGTTAAGCTAGGTTAAGTTTAGAATGAGCGAATGATGCAAGGTCGATAGGCTCACGTAGTGAATAAATTCAAATTCAAATTTGCTCTAACAATTATCCTTCTAACCAAACACCGTGGTAATCTCAAGGGCAAGTATTACATGACGTCATGCACATTTCTTTTTCACACGGTACGCATCGCTTAAGCCACAGCGAAAGACTGGGAGTGGGGGGGGGGCGGGGGGAGTGAGCTGTTACCATTATAAGCATACGATTACGCAGTAACTCAACCTAAAATTCACGAATTATAATTGAGAATATGTACATATCATAACATTGATGAATTACTGATATTCATTTATTCCTGGCTAGGATAAATAGCAGGACTGTTGTAAACCAATAACATAATTAAAATCTGGCCTTAAGAAAACTTACTATCGTTTTTATTGAGTCTATATATTTTAAGATAGAATATTAGTGAATTATTGAATATTGGTCATTCTTGACTTATGGCTTATAGTTGGTAGAATAGGCCAACTAAAACCATAACAATTATGCTTTTAGATTTTTGATCGCATATAGTAATTATTAGAAAATTAGTACACGCACACACAGAGTTGAAATGTCATGGTTATTGTAAGCACGCAAAGCATCATATAGTTACGGGTCGTTCGTAAATAAAGTTCCATTATCAGGGGCGGACTGGCAAAAGTGCCCCAATGGCCATTGGCCGGTGGGCCAACGGGCTGGGGGGGGGGGCACTTGAGTCAAGTTTTTGTTTACGTTTTATGGCAGTAAAAAATAAATACTACTCCTTTTTTGGTGGAAAACGGTGTTCAATTGTTTTGTCCTTTTGCTGTTAAAAAAAAGTTCTTGTACGAAAATGGGGTGGGCTGGGGGAAATAACCCCTGGTCTTATAACGCTTAAACTCGTGGCATTGGTTTTTAATACACAGCCTGTAAAACAATAATCTGGTTAGAGAGCTAGCGAGCCGCACAACGATAATCCTTCCACCCCTGATGCTGACAGACAAAAAATGGTCCGTTTGCAAATCGTGACTAAGTTGTTGCTTAGAATGAACGAAGCGCGTTAACAAGTAAAAAATCAGAGCGTGGCTGATTGAAAACTACTGTTTTCTCTTCTGGAAAGTGTTAAACAATTTTCATTTTTGGTAGAATAGTAGCGTGTGTACGGTACGGCAAACTTGAAATAATTTCTTAGGAGAAAGAAATAATAAACTTAAAACTTAACGAGTAAATTACATTCGTAATTTCTACAACTGTAGGCCTATTTGCTTCTAAGTTGTTTTAACGCGATGTTTATAGCATCTCACTTCTATTTCTGCAAGTGGCCTTAGCAGTAGTTGCGGCCACTATTACATCTGATAATGTTTTTGCCTTTGAAGCAGCGGTATTAGTGTCTACCGCTAGGTCCCGCGTAGCACTGGAAGAAGTGTGATGCTATATCTAGTTAACTTTTTTATCTATGCTATTACGTTGGTGAGAATTTTCAATTTAGGACACAAGTAAACATACAAATTGTTGGTAATTTTTTACATGATCGACCTATACATATAGGAAAACAATGTTTTCTAGAAATATTTCCAACCTGGACGTAACTAATAATAACAGTCTGCATTAACAATTTAGTCGTTTTATGGCTTCATGCGGCAAAATGTATGCACAACATTAACCAAGTTTTACGTTGTTACACGAGCGATGAACACTATGACCGTAATGTACTAGTCAGAAGTTTCAGAATTCAGAAGATCAGAAGTTTTGCAGCAGAAAATCTAATTAAAAATCGTAATTTCGGGACGTGCTTTTTGTTTGGAGCAGTGAAGTGAGCCGAGAGTGGCAATAAGTAGACGTACATAAGTGTAACATTTTACTAGGCTCCGTTGCTGCCTGTTCTTTTCTGATATACCAGTAATGGACCTGTTATTATTTATGGCCGGGGGGAGGGGGGGGCAGAGGTGGAAATGAAAATGTGACCACCAAATTTTCGATGAGTCCTCGTTCGAGAGGCTGAAAAAATTCTGGAACCCCCCACTCTAGGTTTAAAAATAATGTGACCCCCCCAAAAAAAACAAAATGTGCTTTTCGTAGCCTATTGAGACTGTCTGCAGATGATTTTCTGTAGTCAAGATTAGTGCTGTAGCCAAATTAGGTAAGCAGCACTACGCAGTGACAACGCCTAGTAAACGCCTTCTTTTCTTTCTTTATTTTATTAGAGCATACAGACCCGAAGTCATGAGCTCAATGTGAAATTATAACTAAATCAGGTGGGAAACCAACAAAACCATATAACATGAGTTAAAACATTTTAAAACAAATAAAACTTACTAAAGACATATTATGCAAAGAGGAAGAACTTGGTGGTATTAGAGACCAGGCTCCGTACAAAATGACCTCATTAAAAAACAAAGCGTCTAGTATCTTTGCAGAACTTCACCACCGCACGCAAATTCCTACGGGTAGAGGCACACACAGGATACACAGTTAAAACAGATACATCTCCCAATGCCAAAGGAGGACGTCTGAAGCCAGACCAACGAGGACACCGGAAAAGGAAATGCTCCACTGTTTCAACCTCTCCACAGAGACACAGTGGCGAGGAACTCCACCCAAGTCTGAACATGTGCGCACGCAGCAGCACACACCCAGAACGAAGGCGGGAGAGCATGCCCGACTCTCTTCTGGGGAACCCACCAAGAACTGAAGGCAAAGATACGGACGGGTGCACCGCGTACAAAGTCCTACCTGTCAAACTACCTTCCCATTCCTTCTGCCACCAGGAAGAGGACTGGGCAGAAAGAACTGGGCGAAGATCACGTGGGGCGAGTGGAAACGAAACACTGTTCGTTCTGGAGCTAGCACCAATCCGTGCAAGGTCATCCGCAGTCTCGTTGCCGACCACTCCCGAGTGACCAGGCACCCACAGTATGGAAACCGTAGAGCCGCTCTGTGTTGCCCCAAACAGTTTCCAGCCGATTTCAAAGGCCAAGGGATGACTGATGGTCAAAGAGCGAAGCGCTTCTCTCACCAAACCGATTCCCGCAGCAGAGTCTGAGACTACAGTGGAATTCTGCAGTTGGAGGTCCATCGCAACATCAAGCGCAATAGACAAGGCAACAAGTTCCCCGACAAAGGCAGAAGGGAGACCCGGAAGGTAATAGCTTCTAGCCATTTTGAGGTCAGGAACAAAGATCCCAACCCCGCCCTCCCAGGAACCTGGCAGAAATGATGCATCACAGAAAATACTTAAACCATGACTAGACTTGCCACTGAAGCCACTAAACGCTTTTGTATGCCGGAAATCTTTTTTAATAAAATCGAGTTGTCGCGTAGGATGGACGGCAACGTGTCTGTCGTTTGTTTAATCCTCCCTAATAATGTCTCCAATGCCTATTCATTTATTTCAGGTCTACAAAGGCGTATTTATTTATTTCCGGCATACAAAGGCGTAAATGAATAAATGAAATAAATGAAATAAATGAATAGGCATTGGAGACATTATTAGGGAGGATTAAACAAACGAAGCTTCAACAATCAGCAAGAGGGCGAGCGGGCTCATTCTTGCCACGGTAGCAAAGAAAAAGAGCGAGCGACCAACAATGAAAATGGATATGTGCTCTATCAATTACTTGTGGCCGTCTTGTGGCCGTCTCGTTGCCGTCCATCCTACGCGACAACTCGATTTTATTAAAAAAGATAATGTAACAACACTAATACCTTTTTTTCACGTTTCAGTTGAGTTTTTGTTTTCAGCCCTTTGACTCAAAGCAAAATGCATACGGTGTACGCTACTTCTAAAAAAAAACAGCTGTAGAAATGACACGAAATTTGTAAAAATGGTATGCATGCATAAATTATTATTTTAGCGTTTAACCTTTAACTGTCAAACTGAGTTCCTGTGACTTTGTTATGAATCAAGCGTGGGATTCGACCCACTGTTCAATTGGTTTGGAGACGACGACGCTATCCACTGGGGTGTGCGTGCCCGCGGCGTTCGGCGTCCCGGGGACCCTTACATAGCTTGGCCGCGTGTTTGGACTGTTTTTCGATTGCTGGGCGAGTCTTAGCTGTATAGCAACGAGGCAGTTAAAGGGTTAGTGCTGCATAAAGGAAAAAGTTGCTTAAGAACCATTTATACGACCTACTTCTGATAAACCATTTCGACTAATGTACATCCGGTAGAACTTTTTTAATGAACAAAATACGAATAAATAATTTTCTTCAAAATTATATGAAAACGACATTAAGCTACGTGTAAAACTATTTCTTATTTTCTTTTATTGGTTGAGGAGGGGGGGGGGAGGAGGGGGAAGGGAAACAACATTAGTGAAGTAAAAAAAAAATTCAGAAAAATATTGCAATGTGCTGTGGAATATTGAACACTTTTTTTATGTTGTAAAACTTGGGAATTGGATAGGGGGCCATTACGTTGGCCAGGCCGGTGGGCCAAGTTGCTGCCAGTCCGCCCCTGTCCATTACATTCAACAGAAAATCTCTCAGACGCCACATTTAAAAAAGGATTTTTAGCTGGGGAAAGACTAACGGTAAGGAAGTAGACCTTTGGGGCCGTACTTGATGTGGAGGATCGAGAAAAATGGCGCTGGGAGGTATATCCCTTTCCAGTGAAAATAGGGCACGTGGAACTCTTTTAATAATTGTTATATGCTTCTTTAAAAACTACATCCGGTAGTGTATCGAGGGAATTTAATAAAAATGGCTAAGCGACTACTTCCCCTTTAAAACGATTGCAAAATTCGCGCTGATTTCCCAGAGACAAGCAATAACAACTGCAGCTGTCGTTAACTCTTCGCATCAATTCAGGGTTAGAAATCATTTGCATCAATCATCTCACGCCCTATTTATGCAACTACCATATAGAAATATGGACGCTTGGTTCCTCATTGCAAAATACGTGAGGCTTTGTTCCTTTTGCAAATTCCAAAGTCTAGCTGTGTGGGATGTTGGTTGGTTCAACTGCCGCTAGATGGCAGGCATCTTCCAGGAGAGGCTTGGTTCTTTTCTGCATAATGCAAAGTGACTCTTGGCGCATTACGGGGATGTAAAGTACCGCTCAAAAATAAATGGACAAACACAACAATAGATATACTGCTCCGACCTGCTGCTTTAAACAGGCCGAGCACTTCCATTGTTCCAATAAACAGCGGTAGCGGAGAGCAATCTGTAAACTACAAGTGCTCTGTCTACTACTAACGTTCGACCTAAGCCTGGTTTGACGTGCCGCGAACTGCTGGTGCTAGACAACGGAGTCCAACGAAATTTAATATTGCAACTCAGCCGACAGCTTGCTGAACAAGTTGGCTGTAGTTTCGTACTGTGTCGACGATTGTTTGACTATTATAGGACTATTTATCAATACAACTTTATTCCGAATTACCCTTTCACTTTAAATTGTGTTTTAAAACCTGGGCTTTTCAACACTATTTATTGCACTTAGCTAAACCATTAAAAACTTGCGGTCGGCTTATATGTGTTTATATATATATAGGTATGTACCTCTTCTCCTCTGGAAGTAAGAGGCTAAAAATGTGAAAAGAGTGTCGAAAGGCAGGAAATTAATCCGTTCGTAGTTAGGCGTATTTTTAAGAAACGAGGAGGGTCCTAAATGCCCCAAGTTAACGAAAAGGCGCCTTTTGCAACAATCACGCAACAATCGGGAACAATACCGCAACAATACGCGACGCCATCGATTGTTAACAGATTTTTTTCGTGAAAGCTTCGAACATTTCAGGAACGTGCGGCAACAATGTATTGGGGGCAACGGTTGTTGTGAGTGGCAGTTGTGAGTGGCAGTGAATAGTCCTTTATTGGTATGAGGCACGTGCAGTTCACGGGTGGGGAGGCTGTTGGAGTTGGATATTTAAAATCCAATACCACCCGTTTAGCAGATAAATTAAACCACCCAAAACCAAAACTGGTAAGAGAAGCCACCAAGTTTACAAAAAGGGTCGGCCTTTC
>JAHWFP010023876.1:26350-37525 GCA_023313725.1 Lithobius niger
CTTTTCATCAACCCTAACCGAAATCGTTTAACTTAGATTGGGACCATTCTACGCCCATTTAAAGGTGAAGAGGTATGGCGCAGCGATGAAAGCGTATGCTGATTTTCGAATTCAAAGTGCTCTTGCGACCCCTTTAATAGCCCAAAATGGACATGCTTAGGATTTTCTGAAAGGTGGGGAGCTATTCTTTCCATATTGTTTAATTGTTCCGAAAAGCACTTACTGCTAAACACTGTAAGTGTTTTCAATATTTTTAGAATAAATATAAAAACAATTGTTGTGGTCTAAGTAGCACTGTACGTTTTTGTGTTGATTTGAATACACCTTATTTTTCTAAATCACTGCCGGCTGACATATTTACATAAGTTTAGTAGCATTGTAAAGGTGGCTTAATTACAAACGTGTTTTAATCATTCAGAAGCCGATACAACTCTTTTGGAATCCGATAACACAGTTGAAAGCATAACGGTATGTTGAATTTCATCGAAAAAACGGCCATATTGGAAAATGGCGGCTGGAAAATTCGGATGAAGTTTCACAGATGTCTACCTCTGTTTTTTTAAATCTACTATAATGTGCCTGACCACTGTAACAGGTTTCATCCGTCCCCTCAAAAATTCCTACGGGGGTATAGGCCAGGGACGGGATTATTATTTGAGATTTAAAAAAAATTTATTTGAAAATTTTATTTGTGAAACATGACGTAAATTCCTGAACTCAAACTTCCGGTTTAAACTTCCTGTCTGCGAAAGTCTAATGTACACGAGGACGTCCCTATATCCAGTCCCAATCACCGACGTTTGTGTTTAAGGTAAAACCGTATTTTTCCTACTTTATTAGTTTAAATAAGATATGGCGTATAAAATGCGCTATTCACTTGAGTCTCGTAGGTTTTTAGGTGTGTTTTAGAAGGTGTCAGTAGGCTAGTTTTCGATCCGTCGGAACGAAAGGTTGTCGGATTCGGCTTGGACCGTTCTTTCATGGATGGGGGTGGGGAGGGGGCTAGCATCGTACGCGAGGTTTTTTTTTTTTTTCGTGTTAGTGCGGAAATTGTCGCCAGGTTACAAATGTGCTGTTCGCTTGAGTATCGTATGTTTTTAGGTGTATTTAGGTGTGTTTACAAGTGTTGGTAGCCTAGTTTTAGTACTGTCGGAGCGAAACGTTGGCGGATTGGGCCATTTCTCCATGGGTGGGGTTCTAGCATAGTAGCCTACAAGAGTTTTTTTTTTTTTTCGTGTTAGTACGATAAATGTCGCAGGTTGCAAATGTGCTTATTTATGTTGGTTGCAATGGGATGTGCTGGTTGAATTTGTGTTGTGTACGGTAGTTTTGCAAAGTATGTCACATGGTACAGCAGTGGTTCTGTAGAGCGCGGAAAAAGTGTTAGATTATCAAAAAAAGTGTGGGTTATTGAAAAAGTGTGGGTTATCAAAATTAACCCACGGTCACGTGTGTGGGTTTTCAGATTAACCGTATATAACGGCTACACTTTTAGCATTGGGATGTGTTGGCGTGACGTCACCACCGTGCATTAAGCTATTTTAACTCTTCTCCCCCACCCCCGCCCATCGTCATCAATTGACGAACTGGCGTAGGTGAGAGTGCCTGCGCTCTTTAATTTATGGGAGGTATCAAGAATCAACTGCCCAAACCAGGCAATTTGTTGTATGTAGGGAAGAGCAGAGATGGATCTGACTCATGGGCTGGTGGGTCAATGGATCAATGAGTCACATTTTTATCGTGGGTCGAGTAGGTCATGGGTCAAGACCGTTCACCCACCGACTTACGGTAATCTTTTGGTAATCAGTAGACATACTATAGTACTCTTTAGAGAAATTTTCTTACTTTAACAAAAATAGTTTCCCCCAGAAGGCTAAAAAACCCAAAATGAAGGTGGGGGGAGGGGAGGGGTTTCCCAAAGGTCCTAGAAAAAGGTCGTCATAAAGACAAATCTGGGAGAAAAGGTCTAGCAAGGCCTACGTTTCCAAATAAAAGGTTGGTGGTAATTACCAACCTATTTTTTTAACGTAGGCTTTTCTAGACCTTTTTTTCCCCCAGGTTGTCTTTATGGCGACCTTTTTCTGCATTTGCATACTCTATTATTTGTTCATAGCGTGGGATGGGTCACGGACGGTGGGTCACATTTTGTTCTTTATTTGGTGGGTGAAGTGGGTCATGGTGTGTCAGGTGGGTCATGGGTCGGAAAAAGTGACCCACTTGCATCTCTGGGGAACTAGGGCGTTGCATAACTAGGGCGTTGAGGGTAGCAGGTTCCCCATGCATGCTCCCCAACCCCATCTTAAGAGACAAACCTTCGCCCTAGATGTCAGGTGTATAATGTCAGTGCCGTCGGACCTTTCGTGTGTGCACCATAGTACCGGAAATGTCCCCCACCTTGCAGGTAAGCCCTCATGTTACTCTTAGTTTTTGCTAAAAATAACGTGTGTTAGAACGTTAAAATCGGTCATTTTGGGGCGAAGTTATGAAAAATAAAACAAGTATCGGTGTAGATGCTGCCTTTCTGAAAAAAAAACCAAGGATTTCATAAAGAAACACATAAACTGCTTATGCAAAAAGTCTCAACATTATTATTTTCATAGACCAAAGACAAAACTTGGGCTAAAGATTGGGCTAAAGTTTACATTACGCACATATACTCGATATCCTTTCGATATTGATTCCAAATGGCTCCAACACTTTCCTAAATACAGAGACAGTTGATTTTAGAGCGCAGAAATCTGTTAAAACGACTTAAAACAGTAGATTTATAGCGCCACAATCCGTAAATCCATATGGGGTTTGCGTTCGCTCACAGGGCCGGCAGGCCACCTTATATTTTATTTCGTAAACAGTTCCGATAGGCGGGTTGTTATTGTCAGTTTCGTGTGGTGTTGTGTGGTGTTGTTGTTATTGTCAGTTAGGTTAGGTAAGTTTGAGGTTTGGCATTTCATACTGAGGTAGTTAACTGGTTGGGGTTTGGCATTTCATACTGGGGCAGTTAATTGGTTAGGTTATGTTAATGATGATTTAACGAGTTTGCGCAATTTGGGATCAATTTGTAGTGCCTTCCGTGAAAATTAAAGGTAGGTTTTTTTCCTCTTTTTTTCGAATTTCGGGCCATGTGCGGAACATGGGAAGAAAACGGGCTCTCCTCCGATTTTTTTTTAGTGGACTACAAATTACCTGCTGAGTAATGTTATCCTCTTCCATTTTTGGGGCAAACGCACCGTTTGGCCGTTGTGAAGGTCCAAAGTTAGCACCTCGCCGCGCCGGAAAGCATGACACTGGGCGAAAGGCCCGCAAGTGAAACGCCAAACCCCCAACCAGTCCATTACCTCAAGTGAAATGCCAAAGCCGGTTCCTAACCTAACCTAACCGACAATAACAACAAAACCACACGAAACTGACAATAACAACCCACCTATTTAAACTATTTAAGGGAAAAAAATATCAGCTGGGAAAACGGCCTCTCGTCTGTCAGCGCAAAGAGTGAGGCTTTCATTAATTCTGAGGGCCAAACGAAGCCTTTGTCCCAAAAATGTTATAGGAAAATATTGTTCAGTTGATATCATTCTAGCCCAACGAGTTATCAATCGGTGATGAGCCCTTATTCTTCCCATAAGCCGCGTAAAGTAAACTTGTTCCCTCTATTGTTTATTTTACTATCGAAAGTGATCGTGGAATGAATTTATAATTCTGCCTTTATTCCGTTAGCTGCGCACTTAGTATGCACTATGCCGTTGCCTCACACATTTGTCGAATTGATCTATACAACAAACTGTTACAATAAATAATATATTCTACAATAATTACCTGATTAGCAGGAGCCACATAATTACCCGAATTGCCAATACGCTTAGAATCCTAAGACAGCCTTCCCGGTGAACCGTAAAGTAGCCGCCATTTTTTTTCAGTGGTTCGTCAATAGCCCAACAACAGATAGAATTCCGTTTTCCGTGCATGTTGTCAAAACCTGAAATAAGCTGGGCCAGTTCCGGTTCAACTTTTTTTCATACAAAATAAATGCAAAAATTTTTAGTCAAGGACCTATACAACCCTTCATATGCAAACGATTTAAGCATAAACATTTCAATAACAACGTCCACAATTTGCTGGCACGTCTTCTAATCGAAATCATGAAAAATCCACTAATATTTCAGTCACTTCTGGCCAGACGCTAAAGGTGATAGGCATGACCCGTTCAAATAAACGACTGGAGTGGGACGTGACGTCATTTAACAATAGCTCACGACGCAAGCCCCTTTTTCTCCCCGATTGTATTTCAATAACTGCCTTATGCATTATGCATAAGCAGTTTAAAAAGGTTCGGGCCGGGGGGGGGGGGGGGGGGTGGAATAGCACACAGAATGCGGAGGGGCTTGAGAAACTACTTATTTTTTTAACGGCCGTATTTAAATTTAATACACTGCACGGCGGAAACTGGCTTGGACGACTTAAAAATCTAAAGAACCAATTATTTTTATTTCATTTAATACAAAACGTGAGTGAAAATCAGTTAAAATTCATTTGTCTGACGTTTATTAGTTGGACAATTTTTTCAGACGTAGTGCAAAAATGAGGCTTCGTTTTGCGTTCAACAGTGAACTTAGAAAGTATTGGCGCTCCATACCAGCACAGACGATTACCTAACGTATGCTCCAGTTTTGCTTTCTATTGTTGCGAGCGCGTGAACATGGCAACAAAGGTTTGTCCATTTATTTTTTATCGGTACTGTACTAACTCGATGTGGGTTGGTTCCTTATTTCATAAGACCGTCCAATTTTAAGTTAAAGGGATATATCTACCAGCGCCATTTTTTTTATCCTCCACATCAAGTACGGCCCCAAAGGTCTATTTCCTTACCGATAGTCTTTCCCTAGCTAAAAATCCTTTTTAAAATGTGGCGTCTAGGAGATTTTCTGTTGAATGTAATGGAACTTTATTTATGAACGACCCGTAACTATATGATGCATTGCGCGCTTACAATAACCATGACGTTTCATCTCTGTGTGTGCAACTGTGCATGTACTAATTTGCTAATAATTACCATGAGATCAAAAATCTAAATGCGGTAAAAATTAAAATTAATTATTCCAATGGATCGCCGAAACAAAATTATAAAACACTAGTCTAGAAAATTATAAATTGTGATGTTAAAATACGAGAATTAATCCGGTTTGTGACGACACGATTAATGCGTTCATACTGGTTCGTCTATTAGGCACAATGCCAACTGAGATAGTAGTTCTTCAACGCAGCTACTATCTCAGATAACCTTGGTGTTCGTTGTGCGCGGAAGGCAACCAGCGTGAACTGTTATAAGGC
This sequence comes from Lithobius niger, assembly GCA_023313725.1. Lineage (NCBI taxonomy): Eukaryota > Metazoa > Arthropoda > Chilopoda > Lithobiomorpha > Lithobiidae > Lithobius > Lithobius niger. The sequence continues at coordinate 31,676 of JAHWFP010023876.1, forward strand.
AGGCCGGGTGTCCCTTTAAACGGATTAATGTACCGTAAGTGCAATTAGCCAAGTACAATTTTAAGTTAAATGGATTAATGTACAGTAAGTGCAATAAGCCAAGTACATTTTAAACGAAGTAAATCTTCAAACCGAAAAAGAAAATTGCGCTCAAACTGTCACAATAACGTACTAACAGATAAACCATTGTACATACATCTCTAAAAGTTAGTTAAAGGGATATACCTCCCAGCGCCATTTTTCTTCGATTATCCCCATTAAGTACGGCCCCAGAAGTCTATTTACTTACCGTTACTCTTTCCCTAGCTAAAAATCCTTTTTAAAATGTGGCGTGTAGCAGATTTTCATGTTCATCGGACGGCAGTCAGTGACCACCCAGTCCTTGTCGCTCCGGTTGCATTTGCAACAAACCTATATTATTATTATTATTATTATTTTCTGTTGAATATAACGGAACTTTATTTACGAACGACCCATAACCATGGAGGAATCTTTCCTCCATGCCCGTAACTATATGATGCTTTGCACGCTTACGATAACCACATAACGTTTCATCTCTGTGTGCGCATATACTAATTTGCTAATAATTACCATGAAATCAACAATCTAAAAGCGTAATGCAGTAAAAATTAAAATTAATTATTCCAATAGATCGCCGAAGCAAAATTTTAAGACACTAGCCTAGAAAATTATAAATTGTGATGTTAAAATACGAGAATCATTCTGGTTTGTGACGACGCGATTAATGCGTCCATGCTGGTTCGTCTATTAGGCACAATGCAGCTACTATTTCAGATGACCTTTGTGTTCGTATATACGTGGAAGGCGACCAGCGCGAACTGTTAGCATCGGTGCACAGGTGCGGTACCGGATTTGCGGTCGCCGCTGCGGTACCGCATTTACGGTTTGGTTTACGTGCCATCTGTTGGGTACTGCACACGTACCTGCGTCGACGTTGCGTTATCGCCTGCCGCTCGTGCGGTCGTTTTGCACCGCAATTCCCCCCATCAACGCAGCGGTACCGCAGCGTTAAAGAAACGCAATTGCGTCTCTCTAAGTACCTTGGGTTACTTGAGCGGTGCACACGTCCGCCGTTTACCGCAAAAGCGTTACCGAAAATAGCGTCCAATTTCGAAGATATAGACATGGAATTGTTTATTGGGGGAGTAAAGAATTATCCTGAAATTTTGTTGTAGAAATGATTGAAGACTCATTGGGAAGTAATTAAAGAACTTATCCGAATATTACAGTTAATCTGCAAAGGATGTATAACATTTTCCCGTGGTACGTCTTAAATTAGTACATCAATGTACCAAAATTCGTCGCATTGGTTTTAAAATATATTTTTTGTTTACGAGGTAGGCGAAAAAAGCAATATCGTCTCATTGGTTTCAAACTATAATGTTTTGTATACGAGGTTAGGGAACCGAAAGCGCACATACGTCACCGAAGCGGCACCGCATCGTCAATGCGCGTTAATAAAACGCACATGTGCATCCTTGTCAACATCTGGACGATGTCAGTTTTTCAGGTGCGCGGGTGCAAGCTGCTTTGGATCGACTTCGACCAAGCCATGCTGTGGGCCCGGATGGATACTCTGCATTCCTTTTTTAAAATGTCAAACAGGAGTTAGTTAATGCCTTTGTTTTCATCTTCTCGCTTTCGTTTGAGCAGCGAAAATTACCTTCTGTATGGAAGACGGCTACCATCGTGCCTATCTACAAAAAGGGAAATGCATCGGATCCAAATAACTACCGCCCAATAGCTCTCACCTCGGTTTCCTGTAAAGTCATGGAGTCAATTATCCGTGAGGATGTATAAATGGACTTCGGCACTTGATTTAGGTATTCCTACGGACGTCGTCTACTTCGACTTCCAGAAGGCATTTGAATCCGTGGTGCACAGCAAACTGCAATTTAAATTGGCTGAAATTGGAATCTGTGGAACACTGTTGGCTTGGTTCGCTGATTTCCTTTCTGGGCGAATGCAGCGGGCAAGCTTTCTCATCATCACTCCCTACCATCAGTGGGGTTCCTCAGGGATCCGCACTAGGACCCTTGTTTTTTGTCATTTTTCTAAAGGACTTAACAAATGCACGTACAACAACTGACAAACCAACATTCAAATTCGCCGATGATCTGAAGATTGGTGATGAGGTTTTGGATGAAACTGGCTCCAAATTCCTTTCTTCCCAGATTGGCACAGTGACTGAGTGGTCGGAATGTTGGCAATTACCACTCGCTACATCAAAATGCTGTACGTTTCATGTTGGCCGACAGAACTTAAAACATTCGTACTCTGGCTAATTGCAAGCTGAATTCAGTGCAATACATTAAAGATCTGGGCATCAATTTCAACTTTGACCTTAAGTCATCCATCCACTGTAGGCTGATAACTACTTCAGCCTTTGCCAGACTTGCAATTGTTAAGAGGTGTTTTGTGTCCTCGAATAGGCATACGTTGGTTTGGGCTTTCAAGGTATGTGTGCGACCACTGCTGGAGTATGAGAGTCCAGTGTGGTCGCCTTACCTCCTTCAGGACATTGATAAGTTAGAATCTGTCCAACGGTATTTTACGCGTTCATTGCGTGGCCTGCGCAACAGTTCTCCTGGCCAACGTCTGAGGTTACTTGGCCTCGAACCACTTGAGTTGAGGCGCTTGAAGCTCGACCTAAGGTTGACATTTAAAGTTCTTCATGGTCTGTTGCCTGTGGAATTTCCATTTTTTTTTACTTCTGCACTACGGATATTAGTAGGGGCCACTCTATGAAACTGAGGGTTCCGAAGTGCAACTTGGACTGTCGAAAATTTTTTTTTGCAAGTTGGGTAGTGGCTCCTTGGAATTCCCTCTCCGAGGCTGCAGTCTCTGCTCCATCTCTGAGTGTCTTTCGGCGGGAGTTGAATTGTACTGACCTCTCGAGTTTTCTGAAAAGATCATATCTGTGATGCCGCATTGCACTTTAGTGGGACCAGTGTCAGAGGATGCCCCCGCAACCCTTCTGGATCCTTCCCCCCTAAATGGGGGAAAACCTTTATTATTATTATTATTATTGATTGGCTGTGTCGCCGCAGCGTCGCCGCGCGTCTAAAAAACGCACGTGTGCACCGGCGCTTATAAGGCAGGCGGAATGTTATAAGGCAGGCCGGGTGTCCCTTTAAGACAATATGAACATAACGAAACGGACAGTGTTATTTTTTTAACACTGCTTTCTCAGTTTGAAAATTTAAATTGAGGAAGCAATATTTTTTCAATCATTGAACTGTCTCAGACTCAACATTGAAACTTCAGTTCAGATCAAAGGAACTGTACAAATTCTGGGCTCTGGTACAAACAGAGTACAATGATTTGTCACGTGCCATTGAAGAACTTGTTCCATTTGCCTCTTCTTATCTACGTGTACGCGAATCGGGCGTTTCTATTTAGTGGTACTGAAGACAACGGTTCGTAACCGGCTGATGGTTATGGAAAATGAGCTAAGATTAAAATTAACAAAAATTGTTCCAAATTAGGAGCATTAGTGCTCAGAAAAACAAGCACATTGCTCAGAAAAAAAATTGCTAAACATTTTTTGTAACCAATCTATCATAACGAAGCATTAAATTTGTATTACCGGTGTGGATGGGTCATGAACCGTCTCCAGTGGTAAAATTTTGAAAAATTGGGTCGCAGTTGAAAAAGGTTTGAGTAACACTGGTTTAGAATAGGCGCCTTTAATACCTGTCCATGTGTTACTGTTGGTTGTGGTATTTGGTTATGCTCCTGGTGGGCAGGTACCCAATTAAACTCCTGTTGGTTGTGGTGAAGGTAGGTTAGAGGGACGGGGTAGGGGTGGGGGTGGGGGAGGGAAATAGAAGAGCTACGCAGTTTTGTACTAACGCACGTAGACCTACTTGACCGCGAAGTAAGTGCGCTTAATGGTACCAAAATGAACAGATTATTAACTGCAAATTTGCAAAACTGAATGAATTGTATTGGAAAGAAAATGTCGGTTCGAAAGTCTTAATATGCCTCGATTTTTTCCAATAAAATTCATTTTGTTTTGCAAATTTGCAGCGTTGATCTTGTCTTGGTCTTGCTCGATCTTGGTGAATTTTATATTGGAAAGAAAATGTCGTTTCGAAAGTCTTGACACGCTTCGACTTTTTCCAATAAAATTCATTTAGTTTTGCAAATTTACAGTGTTGATCTTGTCTGTGAGTCTTGAAATCTTAAATGAAATGCTTTAACATTGTGCAGTAAGCAATTTTCTAATTTCGCATTTAACCTTCGTACTACGGGATTAAATTGGCAAGAGCTTGGCGTTTGATATTAAGACTCGATATCGCATCTTTTTGGTTCAAACTGATAAGATCCAGTTATTTTTCCTATCAATTATGAGACAAAACAAGCGGTCTTCTATACGCATTCTCCACATTCGAAAATATTGAGACGCACACCTCTATCACGTGCTGCAACAGCGTTTCTCTATTACATAATCTAAATTGCCGGCTAAAAATATGTTTTCTTTAAGGCCTAGTTTTAGATTTTAGGCGTAATTGTCAGCTTTTAGGCCTAACTTTCACCTGCCGTTTTAATTTCGTAAGTAGCAGCTAACGGTGGATGGGACTCGAGAGTAGACTTATTCATTTATACAACCCGGTGCGGAGACTAGACGTTGCTTTGGCAACGTGATTTAAGGCATAATTTTCAACTTTTAGGCTTCATATTCTTTACCTGCTGTTTTAATTTCGTAAGTAGCTGCTTACGGAAACTCTGTTCGAGAGTAGGCCTATTCATCCATGCAACACGGTGTCGAGACCATTTTACATGAAGCTGACGTGTGTACTTAACGAACTCCTTTTGTTTTTACGGTTGTGTGTGTTCCTGTAGTATTTAAATGCGACGATCAGATGTTGTTATTTCGTTGAGTTACGTCACGTCGAGAAAGCCTTTTAACTGTAATGAAGCAAACGGTGTTTTAATTTACCGTGTTTTTCAACAAATTTTTGGTCGGTTGAATCTAATGGTAAAAACTGTTTGTGTCTATATGGTACGGTTCTACAGTAGAAAAAGGCGACGGGACAGACGGACAAAGTCGTTGGAATAGTCTTAATCTCTGCCGTGTCTGCTGTACAGAAGACTAGAACTGAAAAGGCAGTTGTAAGGGTCCCTTTTTATTCATTAGTATCCAAGTAGAGCACCAGCCTTCACGATTGGAGCACCAGTCAGCATCATGGAGCAGTGGAGCATCAGTCGTTGCAACCCTGTTCCTCAAAGTTCAAACTCATTTTTCGTTAAAAAAAATCATTTCGATAAAAATTAAAATTATGGTGACACGAGTATGGTGACATCCAGCTGTGCAAGCTTTTGGTGCAAGTCGTTCGTCACCGGATATTTTCCGGAATTCCGAATGCCTCCAACCCAATCTAATTAAACATTTAGAACTGAAAACATTAGGATGGCAATGGCACAGTCTCCAAGTCATGTGTGCTTCATTTTTATTCCCATGGCAACATTACATGATATACTCACTCCAGTCGCAGTGTTCAGCACTTTTACAATGCGTTAAAAGTTGTTGTCTGATAACCAAATTCCCACCGTCATTTCTATTTTAAACTGATAGAAAGAAGGCTAGTGATGCTGTAAATTGAAGGCAGTTTTCTCCATTCACTCAAGCCATATTGAGGGTTGAATTGACTGTGATAATTTATTTTAATTTTGTTTTGTTTATTGTTTAGTTGTTGTGGAAGTTCAAAGCAAGAGCCAAGTTAAAGGGATATACCTCCCAGCGCCATTTTATCGATCCTCCACGTCAAGTACGGCCCCAAAGGTCTATTTACTTACAGATAGTCAGGACCGTAGCGAAGGGTA
>JAHWFP010023888.1:0-10569 GCA_023313725.1 Lithobius niger
TAAGTATTTATGGAGATTTAAAAAAAATTAGTATGTTTTTTTTTTTTTTAATCTAGCAATAATTGCCCTATTGGCTATACCATATAGTTATAAGGTCGAGTTCCTCACTGCCCTTCATCCTTTAGTGCCTTTTGTCCCTTTAACAACCAAACCTGGTTGCTTGATTGTCAAGGTGTTTTGTGTTATAACTGTCTTTCACATATTTTATGTATATAAGTGTAAGTAATTGTATGTCTAGATACTCAGTATCAGTGGTGTTGCAAACCAACCTTAATGCAGGTGGTTGCAGTCTCTGTCAGGGTCTTTCCCGCTGCTAGTAAGACATCTATACTAAGTGGTCCAAAAGTCCGTTGCGCCTCACCAAAAGCCCTAGAGAATTGGAATTAGGCACCAGACTCATAGGACTTTTTGTCCCTAAGATGGGGGCCACCCACTGAGCTTGAGTTGGGGCGCCCTGCTCCCCTCAACCCCCAGATATAAAATTTAACTTTTTTCCTGTGAGAGATAGACGTTTGGTTACAATTGGGAAAACATGCGCATGGCCCGGACAAAGTGACAGCCGAAAACGGCATGCTAATTGGATAAACGGGATGCGCTGTATTACGTCTTGAATGTAGCCCCAACGTCCACATGAGGCTTCCCTGCACGGTGGAGGAAATTGTACGGTGCACTCATCAAAGGTCCTACAACACTGAAAGTGAAAATACATATCTGACAAATAGAACCAAGGTTTGCCTCTAAGATGGGAGCCACTGCATGTGCTTGCATTGGAGCGCCCGATCCCCTCTACCCCCAGACACAAAGTTTATCTATGTTCTTTAAACTAAACAAACAAAAACATCCCTGGGTTGGGAACGTTCAAGCAATACGTCTCAAGTAAGTAATACTTCTCAAGTAAGTAATGCGTCTCAAGAAATAAGCTATTTTAACCCTCCTCGACCCGGCCCCTCGTCATCAATCGTCATCAATTGACGAACAGACATAGGTGATAGTGCCTGCGCTCTTTTATTTATGGGAGGTGTCAGGAATCAACTGCCCAACCCAGGGTTATTAGTCATGTTTATTGTAGGGATAAGAAATAAACTTGGTAACTAAGGGGTTGAGGGGGGCACGGTGATCCAATGTAAGGTCATGCATGTGTTCCCCCCCCCATCTTAAGGACAAACTTTCGTCCTACATGTCAGATGTAATCTCAGTGATGTAGAACCTTTGGTGAGTGCTCCGGTACCGGATGATTTTTCCACAACAGTGCAGGTAAGCCCTCATGAGAGCGTCGGAGCTACACTGAAGATGTAAGAAAACACATTCTGTTTATCGCATTAGCATGCTATTTTGGGCGATCAGGTTGGCTTGGCCATGTACATAATTCCCCAGTTGGAAGCAAACGTCTATTTTTGACAGGAACAAAAATAATTTTTATAACTGGGGGTTGAGGGGGGGGGGCAGTCCACCCCAATGCAAGCTCATTCAGTGGTCCCCATTTTAGGAACAATCTTTCGTTCTATCTGTCAGGTGTGTAATCTCAGTGCTGTAAAACAATTTCCTGTATCATGCATGGAAGCACTCATGTGGGCGTAGGGGCTACATTGAAGATGTAATAAAACGCATCCCGTTTATCCAATTAGCATTCCGTTTTCGCCTATCACGTTGTCTGGGCCACGCGCATATTTCCCCAATTGGAACCAAACGTCTATTTATCACAGGAAAAAAAGTTAAATTTTATATCTGGGGGTTGAGGGTGGCAGGGCGCCCCAACGCAAGCTAAGTGGGTGACCCACCCCCATCTTAGGGACAAAACAAAGTCCTATGAGTCAGTGCCTAATTCCAATTCTGTAGGGCTTTTGATGTGATGCAACGAACTTTGGCCCATCCTGTATAATACCTGGCTCCAACTAGTGTTTGCTGTTGTAAGCTGCCTAGGCAGAAGCTTTGCCCTTGAGCAGGCAGAACAGCACGGGGAGCCAAGCCACCAGCATCTCGTCTCCTCCTTCCTAAATGCAAAGCCTACATGGAGCTCACTGAACCATGGACACTAAACTAACTGGCCCACTCTACAACGATATTAGGAGGATACACAAAATGGCCGCCACGTCTGGTTCATTTCGTCGAAGTCTGTTCTTCGAGGTAGCAACTTTGTACGGTGCGACGCGACATCTATTGTCGGCTAGTGGCGGTTTTCGAAATAATAATTTAATTTTTACGTAGATTTTGGTTGCAAATTTTTTATTATTTATAAGAGTATTTTTAAATGGAGTTTAAAAATATCACTCAGCCACAGTTAAGCTATTTCACTGCGTTTGCAAAAAAAGAGCAACACGTTCGTCGGCAGTTTGTACGGTGGGTGTCGCCCTCGGTTGACAAAATGCGGCAACACCATCGCATCAGCGGCACTTTCGGTGGCCATATTGCCAACCCAGTCTCGTAATGCTATTTTTCATTCAAGATCCGGCCAGTACTGTAGATAGTCCTGACTGAACCGAAAAATAGTGCATTCCCACGTGCCAACCAGAATAAACCTTGTTACTAAACTTAGAACGTCGTTCATCCTTCCTCTGGGCCTAGCACGATGTGCCAATAAGCCACGATCCCTCTAGGCGATGTAGCATAAGTGGTGCATAGACCGAAACAACAGCATCTTTTTCATTCGTTTAACATCAACGGCCGAACCACTGAACTTCTTCCAGACGAATCACTGTACAAAGAAACACATTCTACGTTTTTAACGAGGAATTTTTAAGACATAGCATTGCAATCTTCCAATAAAATAGAAAACAGAATAGAGATGCGTTAACCACTGGCACTAATGAACATCTCATTGTTCAAAACGTTGTGGCAGACAGCAGCCTGCAAAAAAACAACATATATTGTGAAGGGTTCCCACCGATGTTTGCTAGTTGAAGGCGTGATACCAAACACAACAACAATTTCCTGAATTTTCCGTTAACGTTTTTGATCAATTAATCGATAGCATTTTATTTAGCAACTTCAAATGACTAAAACTTGATAGATATCCCCTTCCCCAGAGTAAACTAAGCATTATAGGGAAAAAATGAAAGTACCAATAGGTAGCCCATTTTATTGTGGGTTTAAACTCACAAGCTCAATATTCAGTGTTCACTCTATTGGCGTCACGAACAGACTGAAGACGAGCAGGGTAGGAAGGTATCAGTGAATCAAAAAGATCCGTGTTGAACTCCATTTTCTGAATGTGTGTGAACATTTTGGATCCATCTTGAAGGACAATGTTAAAAATATGATGTTTTCTGAACCTCTAGCAACTCGATTTAGTCGTACTAAGATGGAGGAGCACATTGATGGTGTGCTTGGGGAAATGGGAGTTCAACGAAGATGTGGAGTGCGCTGCAGTGCAGCATCTCCCAGGGAAAGCCGCCGCGTGTTTTGTTTTTTAATAGCTCCGCTCACAGGGTGCGCATGGACTTGTGGTTGGGCTTAAAATGCGCTTGGGGATGTACCCTACCATGACACCAAGTTTCATGATATCGACACTGCTGGGTTTGGAGTTATTACCAAATAACCACACGGCCGTAACCAAAACGGAACTTTGTGAGTCACTTTTGCCTTCCTACCCTGCTCGTCACCAGGACGTTCGTGACGCCAATGGAGTAAACACTGAATATTGAGCTTGTGAGTTTAAACCCCACAATAAAATGGTGGTTTAATCTATCTAACCTATCGGTATTTTTTCCCTATCATCCTTAGTTTATTCTGGGGAGGGGCGGCGGGGGGGCTATCATTGTTTGACACCCTGTAGAAAGAGGCCAACAGCCCCTGAAGTGCATTTCAAGTATGGCCTAATGTGCAGAATCCTTCATGCTTTCGACATGGGCTTCCGCATCAACGTTCTTACCTTTAGAGTAACATTAATGTGTTTCATCATGCTGTCTATAGTGCGAACTGGGACATCACAGGAGGAGTACGTGCCCCAAAATTGTGCTGTAACACCAGTGAGGGAAGGCAAAGAATCATTCCTACAACACAATGAGTAACCACAATCTGCAGGTGCCCCTTCAGCATAATATCTGTCTACGTGAAAATCTGTAAGCTGAAGGATTGTCAACGTTGGCGAACCAGCCTAAAACAAAATTAAACAAACGATGCAATACTATGTTATTAACCTCTGTAATAATAAACAAATAAATTTACTGCAAGGTGTATTTGACATTTTAGTGAAATTTATCTTAGAATTTGCAAATTTATCTCGGACGTGTATGGCGGGAACCATCTCAACAGCAGAATGTGTGACCGGTAGAATTTGAATAAACACATTTCCAACAGAAAAATGTGTAACCACATTTTGCCGATGATTTCCCTAGGTGAATATCAGTAACACAACAATAGTGTGTTACTAACCTCTGTAATAATACACAAATAAATTTTCTGCAATGAACATTTGACATTTTAGTTAAATTTATCTTGGAATTTGGAAATTTCACTTAGCTATGGATGGTGGGAATCATCCCAACAGGAGACACTATAACTGAATTTTGTCAATGATCTTTCAGAGTATGATTTCTCTTAGGTGAAAATCAGTAGGCTGAAGCATTGTTACCATTGGAGAAACAATCTAAAACAAAATTACGTAAGTTACAAATAACTATAAAGGTGTTAACCACAGTATAATTAACACACAATTTAAATTTTAACTAAAACTTCACTACAAGTTAATGTGATATTTTAGTTTAAATTTGCATGGGTGGTTTGTTTGGGGTGCCGACTACCTGCAAACGAAAAGTGCCTACCTACAAAAGAATCTGCAGTATTTAGATATGTTATACGATGCCACAGTCCAGTCTATGCATACAATTATGAAAGGATAATTGGTTCGATACAACCACTCTGCACCATCCGACTTAAATCACAAATTGTCTCGAGCATTAACACTAGGCCTAGCACTATTTACAATATTATACAACACTTAGTTTTAAAGGTGTTCAAATTTACAGTCGTTTTGTTGCATGCTTCAAAGCTGTGATGTAAACTCATGCTAACTGCTCGTGACCCTAACATCCAGCTTGCTTCCCCATTTCCAGCCCCCCGTTCCTACCAACATGTCCTCTAGTCCAAAGGACCATTTTGACCATTTAAATTAGAACCCAATAAAACGTTACCGCTCAACTGCCACAATATCAATTCAATCCAGCAATTCTCAAAGGTTTACAAAATATGGCCTACAGATCATTAAATTCAGTCATTCCCTTTAAGTTCAATTTTAGCCATTTTCTGCTCCAAACCCGACATACACTTAACATTCCCAGCATCAAGGAAGCCTAACACAGGGAGGTGGCATTTTGCTGCATCAACCGGCATCGCGGATCCAAATTGTATGGCTTATCAAGGGAGGTGGTGTGTACGGCTGCCTTGGTGACCTCGGCTTATGGTATGCTGAGGCTGTCACCTACCAAGATAGGCAGTGGTGTTAGTACCTGGTGCAGGGTCCACGATATGCATCAGCTGGGTTTGCATCACCCGGCCTTGCATCACCGAATGCCGCACAGGACTCGTTTCTCTACTAGACAAGTGAAACTGAGACGGTTGGGCCTAGTTCCCAGTTATCAGAAATTTGTAAAAGTTGGGGATGAAGTCACGAAGTTCTTGGTTGTAACGGGCAAGGGCAGAGATGTCATGCAACTTGGCCTATTTGTAGTGCACACAAAGCACTGAAAGGGATTATGGGTTGGATCAAAAGGATATCTCTCTACTCCATGCTGGGAGATACCTTGTGGAGGTAGCAAACGATGCCCAAGATAGGAAGCTTTTGAAGGTAAATGAACTTGAATCCCGCCCAGTACATGTCCAGGTGCATCATAGCTTAAACAGCGACAATGGAGTAGCAACGTAGTTTGATTTGAATGGTTTAAGTGGTGATGTCATTCTCGACAAATTCCAATCACAAGGCATTATGGCTGTCAGGTGGTGTACGAGGAAAGATGATAATGGTGTGCTGCCAACTGACAGCTTTGCCTAACCTATGTCACACTGGATTCACCACACATTACCGCAGGGCACCTGTGATTGAAGCTCAGGTGTTGTGTCCTGAATTCTATGGGATGTTACCATTGTAAAAGCTTAGGTCGTAACATCGGCTAGCATACAGATAACCCTACCTACGTTTGCTGTGCGCAGGCAGCCTTTGAAGGTCGCTGACTGTGTTGGGCCAGTTCAAGTGAATGCTGTGTTTATGTAGAGGAGCTCCGGGTCAGGATATTAAATAAGAGAGTAGCATTTCTACTTCGAGGTTCGGAACAACACTAAACTATCGGCACTAAGTGCTAACTCGATCTTTTTCATAGGTTAACAGTGCGCCGGGTCCAGTTCTTGAGTCTGCTGATGTGGCTAGTCAGTTTTTCACACTAGGTTCAGGTCTTTGACCAAGATTTCGATCATGCAGCTTACTTTACTGACCCAATAGAATGCATCATTGTAGGGTCTTTTGAATTCATTGGCCACTGTAGCTGCCTTATCGTCAACACCCCCTGAACCTGCTCTTGTTACTGCTCCTGCTATAGCAACTACTGTTGTTCCCAAGCCGGGAGGCGTCAGTTAAGCCTCTTCTGATAAGGATTGCGCCAAAGAAGGTCACTGGCAGTAAAGCCCTATCGCTGCCCGTGGGAAACCTACTACCACTACACTGTGACTGAGGTTGTGCTAATGTCCTAGCTGTCGATGCACAATTAAGCCTCAATTCCTTCTCCTAAATACAGATGCAAACTTATTTACGTTGCATTTTGGACTTATATGTCAGACTGCATGAGCGGGGAATCGAACCCAGGATCCGTGAAACCAAAGGCCGAGGTCCTAACGCTAAGCCATACTGACACGGCCTCAGCCTCGGCCTTGGGTTTCAAAGGTCCTGGGTTCGATTCCCCGCTCAGGCAGTCTGACATATAAGTCCAAAAGGCAACGTAAATAGGTTTGCATCTGAATTTAGTTATTCGTGTGAGCCTTTGGGTTTCCCCCCTTTAATTCCCCCCCCCCCCCCCACTACCAGGAAAGAAAGTAAAATGGTCGTTCCACCGCTATCCACCTGAGAGGACCACTGAATCCTCTTAAGAGCTTAATCTTCCTTTTCCCAAGGAACAGAGAGAGATATCCCTTGTCCAAGGTCTGCGGAGCTTTTCCCTCCCCCTAAGGACAATTTCGTTCTGCAACTCACCCCATCTTTGGATATTAGTGAGGACTAGAGGAAGCCCGTGCTACGCACGGGGGCCGGTCATGAATTAAGTTTACAGACCCCTCCCCTCCCAACTCCCTCACTCCCACTCCCACTTCCCACTCCCAACTCTCCACTCACACTTCCCACTCCCCACTCCCATTTCCGCACACACTGGCTAAGAAACTCCTTCACGGATTAAAATTTCTTCAATCAAAATTTTACGCACACTGGTTGACAAACGGTGATTTTTGTTGGCCTCAGTCACTGAATCTGCGCATCCAGTGGCTGAAATCACAGGATGCACCGTTTAAAGAATGTGAGCGCTGACCCATCGTCTTTTCATGAAACAATTTTTCTGTGGGAAGTCAATAAATCAGCTTCCGTAGGACAAAAGTTGAAACCTTTAGCACGGCTGCTTTGGCATTTTCCTTTTCTAGGAGAGGAAAGAAGTAAATCGCCGGCCTATGGCGGCCTAACAATGGCTCATTATTGTTTTGTTTTCACTCACAGAGCTTTGATTGTAAACTACTACTGTGCAAGACAACAATGATCAGCCTCGTGCTCAGCAGGGACTGTTGTTGTCCACTTTGAAACAATTATGTGAAGGCAAACCAAGCAGTGCTACATAAAAATACAAACAACGTTTCGAAAATTATCAATTTTCGTCTTCAGGTTAGCAATAATATCAAAGCATGGCAAAAGCCACTATGTCAACCTATATTAAAAGCATAACACAGTCATTTAAAACGGATAAAAACCACCAATTTCTCCCCTCAAAAGAGGCAGAAATGGTAGCCGAAAAGCAACGACCCTCCTGCTCCGTTGGGATGCCACGTCGCAATGCAAGGTGTATGCAAATCGGGTTCACGATTTTACTCCATCACTTTGAAACAATTCAGCTCAGCTCTGAAAGCCTTAATCTGCGAATCTGGTTAGAGGTGCTGTAGTGCTTTACGTTTCAAATGTATGATTGGTAAAGCACAACAGCACCTAAACAGATGGAATTTTCTCAATTGTACACTTTATTATTTCAATTAAATATCATCAATTTTTATTCGTGTTCATTTTAACAAGCGAAAATTCAATCATATCACCCCCTTTTTCATGGCACACTTGACGTTTTTGTTTGTAATTCGTGTACCTTTTTTACAGCTATGGCGTCGCGCTACAAAGCTTTATGCATGCACTCGATTGTTGCTGGCCACTTTGAAACAATTCTACGCGGCTCTGAAAGCCTGCATCTGCGAAACAAATACGCCATTCCATCGTTTCTAGTCGGCCTCGAAATTAACAAACGTAGCTTAGTTTGGTTTAAATCTATCCACCCAAAACTCAAACTGGTACAAAAACCCGCCAAGTTTCCAAAAACGATCGCTCTTAAAGGTAGTGATATCATTCAACCATGGAAAGGCCGCCAAGGTCAATCCTATTAGCCAAGTTAATCGCACCATGGACTGTCCTGGTAGGTAGCCTATTGCGTGTGTTCCCCCAGCAGAGTAACGACTTATACACAGCTTGCAAGCACAGGAATGGACATGTTTATTGGGCATCCCAGCCTTTTATAATGAATGTCATGTGACACCAGATCATGTGTCACATCATCTATGGTATTAGGTTCAGTTCAGTATTACATAGTTAGGTATGGCACTCCTATTAGTATGTTAAACTAGGGTGGGTTAACAATAGGGAAACAAGGATTGCTAAATATTGTGGTGCCTCAAGTGACGACACCACACACCGACTGATAGTTCGAAAGTTAAATGAAAACTTGAAGATTGCTACTCGAGCAATCTTCAAGTTTTCATTTAATGTCCAAAGTATTATTGGGGGGGATTAACTTGGCTAATAGGATTGACCTTGGCGGCCTTTCCATGGTTGAATGATATCATTACCTTCAAATGCCGATCGTATTTGGAAACTTGGTGGGTTTATCTACCAGTTTTGGTTTGGGTGGATATCACAACTTTCATAGGACTGTGAACGTACATAAGGGTACACCGTATTATCTTCATCTGTACCTTTTTTCTAGAGGAATTTGATATCTATAAATTTTCACATTTCTAATTTTCAAATTTACCATTGCCAATGAGCCGTTAGATTAGCCAAATTGCCACAGCTTAGTTTATTGTATGACCACTCTTCACATGCTTAAGTTGCTTAAATCCCATTTTGGCACACACTGACTAACAATCGCTGATTTCGTTCGCTTCGTTCACTCAATCAGCGCATCCCCTTCAGTTGTTTTGTTTATCCCTGCACCTTCCCCTTAACTTTTCAAGATTTTATTGACATTTAGTCATGCAGAAATTCCCGAAGGTCGCTGTTACTAAAACAGCAGAACGCGAAGCATTTTATTTTGGGGTTATTAACAAAAAACCCGTTAGCTTGTAGATGCTCGTATTGTTGCGTAACCATCATATAACGTGCATCCTTTTATTCTTACGCAATCCACGGCAACGTTAATGTTTCCTTATTTTGTCCTTCGTTATAGTTCAGTTCTTAGTTCGTCCAGGCTTTTACAATAAATTTAAAGACCAGTGTTGATTGTTAAAGACATTGTTGCTTGAAATATTTGGTTGCAACTTAGAAAAGAAACGAAATTTAAATTCGCTGGTGGCGAATTGCAAAACCCTTCCACGCATTTGTCCTGACCCCTACAACTCTCAAACCAACAAAAGGACCATGCTCAGATCACCATGCATCTGTGTGCCAAAATTCAGCTACGTAGGCCTTCTCAATTTTGCGCTAGCCATGAGCAAAAAGTCTACGGGATTTAACATGGGAAAAATCTTATTAGCTAGCCAGCTAGCTACCAGCAGCTAGCTAGCTAGACAGTAACACAAAAGCAACGTTATTGACGCATCTTTTTCTCTATGATTGGTGGACACTCATCCTTTAAATTTTAGTTTTTTTAATCTCTGACCCTTTCCCTTACATTTTCCACAATTTGAAACATTTGTGTCGCATTGGGATTTATACTCAACATGCCAAAATAAGCTTTCAGTTGCTTATTAATAGAAACATGTCTGCTAGTGAGCCGCCTTTTTATCAATAACAATCAATTTTTTAACAATCGGGTGTCTACAATGGGATTATCTACTGTTACTTGGCGGCGACACACTAGCGTGTGGCTAGATATCGTTTAGCTGAAACATGGATTCTTTCATGAATATTTATTGGGAGCCGTGGCCCGTAGCCGTACGCCCCATCTACCACTATACAGCCACTTCACCTCACCTAAAACCACTGCTACAACTCTAATTACAACTACAACTACAATTACTACTACAACTACACATCTTCACAACCGTCCGCCGCACACCACACTTCCCTGCTGTCTCCGTACCGACACTGTTTCGGCACTACCGTAGCACAAACACCAACTGAAAATGGCC
>JAHWFP010023889.1:0-12293 GCA_023313725.1 Lithobius niger
GTAAGAAAAAGTACTACGTTCAATTCGAGGGTTACGGCGCCTCGCACAACCGTTGGATCCCCGCCAGAGATTTGAAGAAACTGTAAGATGGAGGGAGATTCTTTCTACATGACTCTGCCGGCGAATGCCAGTCTCGACCTGTTTCCCAATAACGCCCTGAACGACTACACTACCAAGCTGGCTCAGAGAGTGAGCCTGGCGGGTGACTGGGACGTGGGCCTCGCCGAGGTGCAATTTACTAGGAACTGGAGCAACGTGATGGATTCGATCGAACTGAAATTCCAGCTAGGGACGCGCACCTACGTCAAGTTTCCCAGGTTCGATATCGACACCTTCGTGGAAACCGAAGCGGCGGCGGCCGCGGCCGTCGATGTTGACGAGATGGCGAAATTGGAGGTTGGGGATAGGAGGTTGCCGCAGGACGTCAATATCGTGGGGGTAGACCTGATGAATTACAAGATGCAAAATGTTATAAAGTTTCTCAACTACTGGGTAGTCAAGACGCTCGCGCAGTCGGTCATTCAGTTCCGATACGACGAGAGCACTCGTCTCGTCACCATCGTCAACAAACTCCATACGGGGGCCAGACTGTGCCTCTCTTACAACTTGTCCGTGTTTCTAGGATGGGAGAGAAAAGACAACGTGTTCAAAGAGAGTTATTACGACATCCTCATGGGAGACCATCCTAAGAAGGGGGGAGGACCCGTGCCCATAGAGTTTATCAACAATCAATTCAACGATGGGAGTTGGTGGTTGTCCTACATTTCTCATCTCTCGACCGTGACCGCCTATCTACCCAAAGGGTATTACAGTAGAGGAGAGGAGCTCGTGGCCAAACTGAACCAACTTATGCGAGATAGGATAGATGTCGAACAGTACCCTCATTTTGATTACAACCCGGGAACGAACGTGGCTACCGTCATCATGCCCATCCAAGTGTTGTCCCCCGACAAGAATAACACTTCCGTAGAAATAATGGGTCTCTTGATCGACGAAAAACTGACCAAGATCCTCGGTTTTCCTCCAGACGGACCCGACAAATTTATTACATCTTTCAAAGTGGGTAGGGCCGGACTCGGTTTGAAAGAAGTTCTGAATAGTATTTTTGTATACAGCGATATCGTGAACGAGACCGTAGTGGGAGATGTTCTGGCTCCTCTGCTTCGAGTAGTTAGAATAGATGGGGGGAGTAAAACGCACGAGATTTTTACCAAACCTTACTACCGACCTCTCGCTAGGCGCGATTTCGAAACGGTAAGAGTGTATTTAATGACGGATCTGGGAGAAAAAGTACCATTCAGGTCGGGGGAGGTTAGCGTAACGTTGCACTTTAGAAGACGTCCCTGATCGGCATGCCTCGTAAAAAGAGGAGAGGAGTTAAGAGGAGGGTTAAAAGGAGAACGAGGACTAAGAGGCAATGGGGTGGGTTTTTCGTAAGTGGGATCAAGTCCCTTCTCAAAAAACACTACCCAACAGCTAAAAAGAAACCTTTCAACTTGCTTTTACCTATTTCATGAGTCGTCGTTAGGTCCCGACCATCATTTATTCCCAGAAGGGGCGACCGATCGGACGTGAGGCAAAAATGCGGACCCCCTACGTAGGATTGGACCCTCGGGTATGCATCGGGCACTATTGTTCGAGAAACCAGATAGGTGGGGCCCCTTACTTTTCTGGCGGGCGCATACAACGTGGATCGGGTTTCGGGGATTTCCTGGGTGGTGTGTTCATGTCGGCTCTTCCTTTTATTAAAAACGCTCTTTTCGGAGTAGGAAGGTACGCGTTGAGAAGTGGCTCCAAACTTTTGGACGACGTTCAGGGAGGGACCTCCTTTAAGGAAGCCGCTAGAAATAGGTGGGACGCGGCTAAACGAGACGCTGTTGCGGTGGCGACGGGAGGACAGTCTGGAACAGGTCGAAAGAGGAAGAAGTGTTGTCGTCGAAAGAAAGGCCAGTCGGGAGGGAAACGTCGGCGTGGTCTAGTTGCTCTCGTACGACGTCGCAAAGCCCCTTCACACCGTCGTCTTCCGAGAAGTAAGGCGGACTTTTTCGACTAGATAAAGACCCTCCGCATCGAAAATCTTTCATTCAGAGGTCATCATGTTGATGAAGCCGGACAGAGATTCGGTGCCCTGCACCAAAGAAGAATTGGAACTGTTCTCCGTACCTCCGGTGCAGGTTACCGTGAACGACGATACCTTGGTGGCCTACCATCCTCTAGCCACTCTAAGTGATAGCGCTCCCATCGAGTTCGTAGTGCCCGGTGCCGCCGACTGCCTGCTGGACCTGAGCCAGTCTTATCTCCACATCCGATGTAAGGTTGTCAAGGGGACATCGACGGCATTGACCGCTGCTAATGCCGTAGCTCCCGTGAATCTACTCCTACACTCTCTATTTTCCCAGTGCGATTGCGAAGTGAGTGGCAAACAAATATCCAATTCCGACAACGGGTACGCCTACCGTAGCTACCTCGAGACTCTGTTGACTTATGGTGGTGACGGTGAAAACAGTCATCTTTCGAGCCAGCTGTGGAAGAAGGACACCCCCGGATCTTTCGACGAGGCCGACATCTCGGACGCTGGGAAGAACCTCGGTTTCAAATACCGCAACGGGCGAGTCAAAACCAGCAAGGTGGTCGATCTCTACGGCAGGCCCCATTGCGACCTCTTCCAGCAGGATCGACTGCTACTCAACAACGTCGACCTGAGGCTGAAACTTACCAGAAGCAAGGATGCCTTCTGCCTGATGAGTACGGAAGTTGGTGCCGACTATCGCGTCAACATCACGAGTGCCGTCCTCTACGTTCGACGAGTCGTACCATCGCCCTCGGTACTCATCGGCTTCGCGGAGGCCCTCAAGACCAATACCGTCAAGTACCCCATCCGCCGAGTGGAGGTTAAGACTTTCACCATTCCGGCCGGATCGAGACAAGGCAATCTCGACAACGTCGTGCTCGGAAACCTACCCTCGTTCTGCCTGCTGGGTTTTGTCTCGAACAATGCTTTCAACGGTGCATACGGCGCAAACCCGTTTAATTTCCACCACTATAACGTCAACTACCTCACCTTGCAAGTGGATGGAAGAACGATTCCGGCCATTCCCTACAAACCCGATTATACCGACGACTTGTACGTGAGAAACTATTATTCCCTCTTCCAGGCACTCGACAAACTCACTTCCGACTCGGCGCCTCGCCTCCCATACGCCGACTATCCTCTAGGCAATTGTCTGTACGCCTTCGACTTGACCGCCGACAAAAGCCAGGGACAGTGCCACCACAACCTTATTAAGCAGGGAGCTCTCAGAGTCGACGTGACGTTCAAGCAAGCGCTCGTCGAAACCGTCAACCTGGTGATGTACATGGTCCATCAAACCGTTCTCGAGATTGACCAGTCCAAGAACGTGCTGTACGAACACTGAGAGAAAAACCATGCAGACGGACGAACTGAGAAGTGCGGCCAGACGACACAACAAGCTCGGCCCTCGTTTCGGTGGTGTGTACGCTTCCGACCAGTTGCCCGAGACACCCACCCGAGAAGCTTACATCATCAATCTGGACCCTGCGACGAAACCTGGCAGTCACTGGGTCGCCGTCTATTTCGACAGAAGGACAGCGAGCGTGGACTATTTCGACAGTTACGGGTTAAAACCACGAAACATTCACATTTTGCGTTTTCTCAAGAAAAACTCTATGTTCAAACGTTACAACCTCACGAGCTTGCAGGGGCCTTGCAGCGTCGTATGCGGACAGTATTGTCTCTACTTTCTATACCATAAGGCGAACGGACTGTCCATGAACCGCGTTCTAGATAAGTTGAATCACATGACGAAAGACGCTAATGACCGACGAGTCGTTAGATTCGTAAAGAAACATTTCAAATTGAACACGACTGAGCCTTTCGTCGACGCCAACTGCCAACAGACGTGTAAAGCCTTACTCGCTGGGGGAAGAGAGAGAGAGAAGTGTTAGTCGGGGAAGTCTTTTTTTTTTCTTACCATTATATAACCGTAATCTAGTTTCTGGAGCATTACTCCAGCTTTTGTGACGGGTAAAGCGTAATATTATATAACGACTATTCAGTTCTGGAGCCTAACTTCCAGCTTTTGTGACGAGTTTTTTTTTAGTTATTGTGTAACGGGTTTAGTTCTGGAGCCTCACTCCAGCTTTTGTACCCATAATATTGTATAATGACTTATAGTTCTGGAGCCTCACTCCAGCTTTTTGTCCTAGTTCTGGGGCCTTACTCCGGCTGTATGTTTTTTGTTGGAGGATATAAAACTCCAACTTACATACAGTTTGTAATAAAATATGAAAAAAAAAACAAAGAACCACGTAAGGACACTGTCATCTTCCTCAATCCTACACGGTCCTCCCGTAGGAAGAGCGGAGAAAAGTGTGGTTCGACTAGGAGCCTGGGAACTCTGAGCCAACGTCCTTTTCGCGCGCGCGCGTTGAGAGGGTTATCTCCAAAAGAGGTTTCCCTTCTCTGCAGATCTACCTTTGGTAGAAACCTGTGATAAAAAAAGGAGAACTAACTCTCTCCCTCGCTCTATACCCCTTTCGTGCGAAGACCCTTCGACCAAAGAGACTTTTTCGTCATAATGCCATTCTCGAAAACAAACTGTCAAACTCTCCCATAGAGAATAGTAGGTGACCGCCGCTAAAGTGGGGGTAAGAAAACCCCCTTATATCACGATCACCAAACATGCAAAAACCTTCCCGTAGGCTTCTAAAACCTCCATAATACCATTCTCAAAAACAAACTCCCATAGAGGTAACCACCGCCCAAACCGGTATCAAAAAACCCTTATATCACGATCACCAAGCATGATATTGCAAACAAAACATAACTATCGCTCAAATGAACCGTCAAAAGCTTTCTCTTTCAGGACTTCAAAGTGTTGAAAGTATTTTAACATTGAAAGTGTTACTAACTAGCGAGCAAATGAACCGTCAAAAGCTTTCTCTTTCAGGATGAAGGCAGGTTTTTCTCTTTCAGCCCCCAAAGTACAGACGAAGATGACGACAATGCTATCGCCCGCATAGCATGGTCATACTAAATGGAATAACGTTGGGAAGAGTTAGGCCATGCTAGCCCCGCGCACAACAACTCCATACTCCAATACTAATCTGCACACAACAGCGTCATGCATTGAAATCTTGTAGCATTGGGTCATCCCATGGTAGCGCGCGCACAACAACTCCATACTCCAATACTAATCTGCACACAACAACGTCATGCATTGAAATCTTCTAGCATTAGGAAGAGTTAGCCCATGCTATCGCTCGCACAACATCTCCATACTCCAATACTAATCTGCACACAACAACGTCATGCATTGAAATCATCTAGCATTAGGAAGAGTTAGCCCATGCTATCGTGCACACAACATCTCCATACTCTAATACTAATCTGCACACAACAACTTTATGCTAGGCTTCCCCCTCAGCATTGAAATCTGTTACTGGAAAAATTTTGAAATCTTCAAACACGAATTGCATTGGAACTGTTACAGACTGAAATCTCGAATAGCACTGAATTAGTTACGGAAGAGGTTTGTACACCGAAGTTTAGTATTGATTTCTGTTAGGAACCGTACACAACGCCATATTAAGGTGCCAAATTAGTACCCTTAACTACTAAGGTAGTTGGCATAACTACGTTGATAATTGATCATCAATGCACACTGTTAAAATTTCCATTAATTTATGGATCAATAAACACAATCAATAATTAAATTTGCGTTATTGTGTTCTATGTATAGGTGTCGTCCGTCAATCCTTATGCACGAAACACCAAAAAAGAATGGTTAAACTGATTTTCATGAAACGCAACACCAAATAACTTAACTTGTATTCATCAACTTACATGAAACTTTACAAGATCAGAAAATTATAAGGCTATCTCCCTGATTTTGGCGATTTTTAATATGCTGGCGACTAGTAGACCGAATTATAGTTGTAATTCTTCATTGAGATTCCCACATTCTATACTCTGCAATGTATTGTGAGTTATTGAAATTTTTCCAAGCCTCGTGCTATTTATTAACAGAATGTTTGAAAAACTCATCGATAAATTGCATACCTTAAAGGTTATTTCATTGGTAAATCAAGATTAAGAAATGTCAGTAGTAAGATTAATGCACACCACGTTACTCTAATCAGAAAAGAGATGATCTTAAAATGACATAGGCCTATCCCAAATTACAAACATTTATACAAACACCCATTTCATTTTTCTTAATTTAAATCATTTAATGTTATGGCAGCCATGGGCTATATTCTACAGATTGCTATATACAAATTGTAAATTATATACTATGATGCTCTCTAAAATTCAGCCTGCATTGGACAAAGGTTTTACTAGTTTATAAGAAACGAAAAAGTCATGTTGATGAAAAGGTAAGGAAAGTTAAGACCCTACCAATGTACAGTACATTCATAATAGCACAATCCCAAGAAATAATCAATCTAGGATGCATCTTTTGGCTGTAGATTTCTAGCTTTTGTACGCTTGAGAAATATCTGAATTTAGAGTCAACTTTTACGCAACAGGAAGGTGTCTTTATCATGTCATGCATATATGTCACTACTGATTATTTTTAGGATCATTGGACCATATTTTTTCAGTCACAGATCACATTCATTGGTCTGAATAGTTGTATCTATTATGTTCTTTTACATTAAAAAAATGGCAGAATCCTTTATTTCTTAGTTTAGATAGGTTACTGTTGTATAGTAAAATCGACAATCTCAGTAAATATTTGTTTGCCTCAGTCTATTTAAACTTGCACTGAGGTAAAGTGGTAAAAACAAGTGGGCAAGTAAGATGAACTCCACAATGAACAATGTTGCATTCAAAGTGGTGTCTCCCACATCAAGACCTTTCATAATTTAAAATCCAGTACGCATGCCATCATGAAGCTAACATAGGCAGCATACAGTAATTTTCATCTGATTAAAAATATATTTTGACATCTTACATGAACCCTAAAACACCACTCGACCAACAAAAACAACTACGTCTATAAATACCCTTGCAACAAAAATATTAAAAAATGATAGCCGCACAGACCAGAAGAGTATTTAAGAACAATGAAACGCAGTAGTAGTAGATTTGTCAAAGGTCAATCAAACACCCAACCCCAAATGAGTTCTGACAAACCCCGGTTTTAAGAACATTCGATATGCTACGTCCATATCCGCAGTTACCACATCCATGGTTCTGTAAGCCCTGACCACTGAGCTAGAAGAAACTTACGTGAGTTTTATTTTATTTCTCTTAAGAGGTTTCTTTTCTGCCCGAAATAATAGAGGGCTAAACAAAAGGTTAATGCAGAAGATATAGCCATACTCAAATTTTTGCAAGCCTCTGTTTATTTCTGCGCTAATTAAACACGCTACGTCGCGGAAATGCTGTACTGAATGCACATCAGAGTGGCCACTTGAAGGTAAGCCTTTTTGATTAAC
Source organism: Lithobius niger (assembly GCA_023313725.1). NCBI lineage: Eukaryota > Metazoa > Arthropoda > Chilopoda > Lithobiomorpha > Lithobiidae > Lithobius > Lithobius niger. The sequence goes on from JAHWFP010023889.1 coordinate 7,468, forward strand.
AACTCATAATATTGGTGCATATGAGAAAATTAGATAAATGCGTAAACGAATGGATTCAATGCCGAAACGAAGTTATTCATTATTTCATCGAATGTGAAACGAATCATCTCCCAACGAGTGGTCAGGACCTAACAAAACTTGCAAATAAGCACATTTTCGTACAAATAAGCCTAACGCCATGTGTTGCTTGCACTCCGATCTCACTTCTAAACCGCAACCGGGAGTTCCTTTGCTTCACCTCAACGAAGTAATGAACATGAATCAAGATTCATAGTTGAATGCATTCACTGATTACCTAATTGTTTCAGTCAACTTTTAAGCACACATACCAATATTTTGCGTTAGTAGGGCACCTTCTACTGTGTGGCTGACATATAGAAGCAAGGTGGCGATACACTTCCAGGGAAACTGCTCTGGCCCTGAACGATAGCACACTTTCCCAATCCCCCTGTGACACTTCTCCCATCTCCCATCAACTCCATCCCATTCCTACTGCTTCTCCTTCCACAGCAGTTCAGTCTCCACCTTCTTAATCCCCTTTTTCCATCCTCTCCCCTTCTCAAGGGCCCTCACCCTGAATTAGGCTTACTTTCTCGCCAACCTCCTGCTATGGAGTGGACTACCCACTTCTTTCTGCACCACGTAGTTTCTGCACCTCCTTGATTTCGCACCATCTTCACAGTTCCCTCAGCCTCCTATCAACTTCCAACTCTGTTATTGCTTCCTTGCCATCAAAACACGACCACCCCATTTCCCTCTGACCACTTCCACACCAGAGCGGCTAACAAAAGCTGATTTTCATTCGCTTTGCTGCCTTAATCAGCACGATGCATTTTATCGAGCAAATTGTTGTCACGTGATGTGATCCCTTTCTCTTGGTTTCGCATTGGTTTCTCCCGTTTTTTCACCAGGTTCACAGTTCCCTCATCCTCCTATCAACTTCCAACTTCGTTATTGCTTCCCTACCCTCAAAACTCGACTACGCCCATTTCCCCCAACAACTTCCTTCACAGTAAGTCTTTTTTTCACCATCTCCGCGTTTACCTTATCCTCCTATCAACTTCAACTTCACCATCACATCCCGACTCTCAAAACTCAACCACCCAGTTTCCCCCTGACCACTTTCTTCACAGTAAGGCTAACATACGCTGCTTTTTGTTCGCTTCACTCCTCCATCAGATGGCTTAACAATGGTAAGTGATTCCCACTGGCAGTAACATGGAACAGTTCTTTGGTCTTTATTCCTCAACATCATGACGGATTTTTTTATCTATTAATTTTTTTTAAGAACCACCCTAGGTAGTCCTCTAATTCTGGGCAAAGTTTCGTTTTTATCGGGCACTGTTGTACGATGTGATCACTTTCATTGCATTGGAGTCTCGTCATAGGGAGCTCCACTCGCTTCACTCCAATTAACTGAAATGTGCATACCTCCAAAGGGCCACACTGAGGTCCAGTCAGTGCAATGTTTATGCGATTTAGCATCTATTTAATTCACTCAGAAACAAACAGATGCTTCACAAATTCCAAATACGCGCTGGTGCACACGTGCGGTACCGTCGATGCTGCGGTACCGCATTTGCGGTTTGGTTTATGTGACATCTGTTGGGTACTGCACACGTACCAGCATCGACGTTGCGTTACCGCCCGCCACTCGTGCGGTCGTTTTGCACCGCAATTCCCCCCGTCGAAACAGCGGTACCGCAGCGTTAAAAAACGCAATTTCGTTTCTGAGTACCTTGGGTGACTTGAGCGGTGCACACGTCCGCCGTTTACCGCAAAAGTGTTACCGAAAATGGCGTCCAATTTCTAAGAAATAGACATGGAATTGTTTATTGGGTGAATAAAGAACTACCCTGTAATATGAAATGTTGCTGCAGAAATGATTGAAGACTCATTGGGAAGTAATCAAAGAACTTATTCGAATTTTTAGTTAATCTGCAAAGGATATATAACATTTTTCCCTGGTACGTCTTAAATTAGTACATCAATGTACCAAAATTCGTCGCATTGGTTTTAAAATATATTTTTTGTTCACGAGGTAGGCGAAAAAAGCAATATCGTCTCATTGGTTTCAAACTGTAATGTTTTGTACACGGGGTTTTGGAACCGAACGCGCGCACACGTCACCGAAGCGGCACCACAGCGTCAACGTGCGTTAATAAAACGCACGCGTGCATTGATTGGCTGCGTCGCCGCGCGTCCAAAAAACGCGTGTGTGTACCGGCGCTATGGCTGAATCATCTGCACTGACTTTTGTTTAGTCTCCAACGAGATTTTTTGAACAGAAAATAAAAGTTTCAGAGAAAAAAAAAGGACGGACTTACCTAGCATCAGTCATAACATTAAGAAAGTGCTTGCTCATAGCTGGTGATTTGTGACGTCACGCAGCGGTGTTTCACCCCAGGCCAGTTTTAAGTATAAGCAGAGCTAACACAAGTTTTCCTTTATTAACAATAGAGCTGACGTTTTTTTTCCGAAAATGTTGTTGTATCGTTTTATGCATAGCTGTTGCTTTAATTTTCAGTTGCGATGTGAAATTCGTCAAGTAGCCTATTACTGTTATTATTTTTTGGGATCAAGCTTTCAATAAGCTTGAAAATCTGTGGCACTCGTAAAAATAATTCTCGAGCACTCTGTAATTATTATTGTAGTGCTGTGCGAAACATCGGTAGCTCATTTGCTTCAGAAAAGTGTAGTCAGGATGTTTTCCTAAACCCGACGGATTGACCACACAATTTCGTGGCATTCGTCCCCCCCCCCCCCCACTCTAAAACAAAATTCTGCCAATCAAAAAGCTAAAGCTCTACAATCCATGCATTTTTATTCACAAAGCCATGATGTTGAAGATTTGTGTGATTAGGCCTATCATTTGCATTATCGAATGGCTACTAAACTGTCTTTAGGTACCAAGGAAGGCCAAGTACGCAAAGTCATTATTCCTACATGGCACGGAGACACCCCTGGTGCCCTCTAGGTGTTTTTTGTTTTTTTGTACGTTAAAACGTTGGTTAAAACTATCGCGTATTTTTTTTTAATGGACAATTCAATTTTATTACAACAATTTACTCTCTTACACAATGACATCGCAACACCGTTCTTCTCACCTTGGTATTACTGTTGACGACAAACTCAAGTTTGACACTAACGCATACGTGGCTACTCGGAAAGCTTTCTAAATGGTTACGTCCCGTTTCGCCAAATCCCGTTTCTCCAAAAAGAAAGCAGATTAACAGCTTTTGCCACAGGGGCCAGTCCCGTTTCGCCAAATCCCGATTCCCTCTTTTAGGCACACGAAACATTTAAAACATTTAAGCACGAACATTTATAACATGATAATGGTCAGACATTTGTAGACAAACACCCGTTTGTCAGAGTCCCATTTTACAAAATAATTTGTGTCAAATTACGTGCCTCGCTCGCGCTACCGCGCTCGCTGCGGCTAAACACATAACGTCAGAAACCACAACTAATCAAAAATTACTAACAATTAGGTATGCCTCTTTAACTTCTGCTATGTTAAAGTTCTGAAGATTATTTTGATTCTGAGAAACGGGATTTTGCAAAACGGGAATTTCAGTTTGGAAAAGGTTAACCATCACATCTATAACTTACTATTCTTAAAAGAGAACCTTGGCACTGGCGTAGTGACGCCCAAGCATTGTAAACAATTATATTTAAAACGCACGTTTTTCCGTCTGTATTGCCAGTTTTCAAAACGCTAATAAATTAACTGGACTTATTCTACCCACTGCTTGTCTCTATGAAATGTTTGCCTTTTAAAGCCCAATTACATAGAAATAAGGTGTGAAATTTCATGCACATAAAATTTTGTCAAATTCGTTTTGGCGAAATAGGATTTGGCGAAACGGGACAGGCCCCTGAGGGCAAAACCGTTAATCTGCTTTTTTTTTTGGCGAAAAGGGATTTAGCGAAATGGGAGTTCACCTTCCAAATGGCTCATTATGTATTTTAAAAGTTCTCTTTTTCTTTTGCCTTGTTGTACAAGACTTTTGTGACACTCGGTCTAGATTACTGTTCGCAAATTGGCAGACCATTTTACGCTGCACACTTAGACAAACTTGAAAATTGTCAACATAAGCTGACAAAGTGGTGTTCACCTGCTCGTCACCTTTCGTACAATGAACGGCTCAAAGAGCTAAATATTCCGTCACTTCGTGAGAGGCTTGACAAGGGTGATCGTATCCCTATACCTATCAGATATTGTCGGATTTCTTCTATATCAACATCAGCTTTAAATTGCAGGGCGTTGTTTCAAGACTTATCTGCCGACAATACTTCTTCACTGAAACGGCTGTTTGTCCATGGAACTCCCTTCCGGGGCATACTGTTACGGCTCCGTCTGTTAATATCTTCAAGGCTCAACTTGACATTGCTTTGGCGTTTAGGTGGGGGTGGGAGGGGAGGGGGGGTTGGGTGCTTTATAAGCCTTGACTTTGCACCGTCATCTATCTAATCTTATCTAAACATAAGATGGCAAAAAAATGAGGTAACTGACATGCCATTAAAATCAACCACAGAATGGCTGAGAAACTTAAGAACAAACTGTAGATGAGAACGTTGCAGTAATGTCCAATCTGGATGAGCACATTGTATACTTTAAATGACGAATCCAAAAGCCACTTACAGCAGCGCTGAAATAACAGTTACCCCCCCCCCCCTCAAGTATTCCTCCAGTCAAAAACTCTCTAAACCTTTCAAACCTTGACTGTCCACCACTGAAAATGAGAACAAGTAGCAACGAGTTAATGTCGTAACACAACGATGTTCTCATACCTGATGAACTTTCTTCCAGTGTCCCAGGT
>JAHWFP010023897.1:2841-27305 GCA_023313725.1 Lithobius niger
TGCTCGACAGGCAAAATAGCCCAATGATATTAGTTACTGTAGAAGTAAAATTGCAGCATCACACAATTAACACTTCCAAGGCTTTACACCATTAAACATTCAATTACGATACTTCAATACTAGTTTAACGAAAGTGCAGCTTTATTAATAAGCTCTTATGTGTGTCATCAAAGTAAAATATGCTATGCAACATCATTATTATGTGCTTCACAACTGGTGGTTTATAAAAATAAGTTTAAACGAGACTTCTTTTAAATAGGTGAGAATGCAGCATCACAAAATATGCATTTTAAGGTTTTCACACAATTGTGTACTGAAATATGTATTGTCTCACATTCGTTAAACACGAAATTCGTACTACAATTTTAATTCTAAGGATTCATTGCCAGAACGAATCCATCTACACTGTAACAAGCTTCATTTATAAGCAGATACACTGTCACGCACTAAGTATTTTATAGGATTCGTGTAACATAAACGATACTTCTTCCGCCTTTGTGTCATAACGCTACAGAAATTCTGCCAGAATACGTAAAATAAATAAGTACTCTATAGAAGCAGGATTCGGCAGTGATGTACCATGAATTGCTTCAATTCCTCAGAATGATCTAGGGAAGCGTTCCCCCAAACCGCGAGCTGGCTTTATTCGTCCCCCTCCACCATGTTTCTTGTCTGTGCCACTGGACAGAGTAACGGAGGCGCTTTCTCATTACCGAACACTTTTTAGGCTGACAAGTTTCGATTACTCATATTTTAAACAATTTTAGCACTAATAACCAGTGACGCCAAAATTGAAAGGTATATGAATGTGTAAAGGATTTTGAATCGGGAGCCTCCCCCCCCCCCCCCTGCTTCGGAGTAGCAGTACCCTAAAAAAATGCACTCTTGCACAGTGTCATGTATAAGCGACGAATAAGAATTTAAAGTTACAGGATTTTTTTTTATAAATTTATAAATTTATAAATTTTTTTTAATGTCATTCATTGTTTTGCCGAAAAGGTGACCTGCTGAAGCTTAGTATTTGAAGTAGCACACACCTTACAAAATCAGCTAGAGTAGAATTCGACCGTAGATAATAAAGGGCTTCTCAATAAAAATGCTGCAGCATACAATTCAAACTTCAAGGGGTTTACACCATTATCCATTCGACTACATTGCTACACACTTTTACAACGAAATTGTAGCTTTTTTAAATTTTCACTTAAGTGTCTCATTAAAAAACGTTGACTATGCATTGTAATATTTCTTACTTCGAAAATGGATACTAATAAAAATATCTGGCATTTAAAAGTTGTCTATTTCTTTTAATTATGTACGAAAAGCGGCACCACTACGGTTGCATTTCCAGGTTTTCACACCGTTTTGTATACGAGTATACATCTTCTGATATTCACGTTAAATAAGATAATTGCGTACTACAAACTTGATTTAAGGAACGATCGGTAGAAAAAATTCATTTACGTTGCAACAAGCCTCATTCACCAGAAATTGCAGTACACCATACTATGTTTTTAATAGGCTTCTCGTCACAAAAACATTAAGACACTTCTCGCTCCCAAACGCGAGCTTCAGTTAAAAGGCTTTACTACGGTTTCCACATTTAAACACTTTCTCACTGTTTTGTCGTAGAATGTAGAAAATGCAGCATTCTCTCAAATCATAATACGACGTGTCACACTTTAGATATAATCAGCTTCCTGTCTTTCGACTTAAAATGTGCAACAGATAATCGTAGATATGCCTTACCACACATTTTACTGTTTAGGGGATTATCTCCAGTATGAACACGGACCACCAACAATATAATTGCACTAAGTGAGCAAACATTTTTTGTCATATTATCAAACTACTTTCTTGTTGTTTATAAAGTTGAATTTCCTCGTCTGTCCCTTTCTGGCAGTTGACTTGGAAGATTTCACTTCTTTAGTTGAAGCACGAGTGGCGCATTACGTAACACATGTCATGGCGTTCGTTTTAACCAAACTGCTTCGTGATTGGTTAAAAATAATACCCAAATAGTTTAGAATATAGCTTAATAAATTTTATTAGTCTGAGAATTCCAAAGGATACTTTAAATAAGAATTTATGAATAACATTGAGAGCCCACAAACAAGCTGTAAATGATACTGAAGTTTTAAAAAGCCCAAATTACTGGCGCCATCTAGTTTTTAAAATTGAAAGTTTTAGGTGTCTAGTTCCAAAGGTGGTCGAGGCGAGTCTCTGTAATCGGTCAAACGCTAGGACACCAACCTAATGCAAGTCTGTTACTCATCGTTCCTACGGAACTTTTCATAGACTCATGGTATAAGTAAGAATTTCTAGGGTTGGGGAGGCGAGTTTGTAACTCTGTAAAGTTCCTATTGAAACGTCACATTCATTCCTATTAGTTCCGTCCGAGGTTTCAGAGGGCGCCACGCGTTTCATCTGGAAGTTTTTGCTTATTTTTCAGCCCAAATCTAAAGTGAACTGAATTACAACTAAGCTAACCTAAATAATAATTAAACACAAGCTAGTTTTGTTTAGTTCAATTTTAGGTTGAAAACTGAGTAGAAATTCCCATATAAAACTCATGGCGCCCTCTATAAATTTAGACGGAATAGGAATCAATCTAAGACGTTTTAGTAGAGCGTCTCAGTCACAAATTCTCCTACCCAACCCTATAAATTCTTGGTATAAATAACTAGCTAGGATAAACGATTTGTATAGAATAAGGACAATAAAAAAAAACGCTAACCACATGCCACATTTCTAACTGATGTGACGCTATGTTTTTGAAGGAGCCTAGAGTCCAACGCATATGCTGCAAAATACGCAACACATGTTCCATGAATGCCCTCCCTGAATACTTTTCAGTCGACGTGACTTCAGAACATCACTGATAGCATATTTCATAAAAATAAATATAAAAACTATTTTATGTTGTATTGAATTGTCAACAAAATTACGACCAAGAAATTAATTAAGCTAGCAATTTTCACGTTCGGTCTACGCCATCCTTTTCACCAAACATTAAAAGCTTTTTTCTTTATAATAGTTTGTACTTTTCCAATTGTAGACAGATGCACGACTAGGGATGATAACGTTCACAATTTATTACACGCCATCATTCTTACGTCATGAAAAATGTGCAGATGTGTCGTTTCTCAGGAGTCTTGCATAATTCTACTATTTTTTATTACTGGATTCCACACCTTTCAAGACAGAAGATACTGACGAACCTTCAAAGAAAAACATAGGAGCCTATAAAAGAGAAGTTTGTTGATTTAACTATCTTACTTCCAAGGAGCATTTCAGCAGGCAACATGAGGGCCTTCTGGTTGGTTACTGCGGTGTTTGTCACGTACGTCAACGCGTACGTGGATGACCAGGTGGATTACAAAAAGTAAGTACTCCAAGCGAAACAACCGGAAAGGAGAAAAACAAATCAGGAATAAGCACCAAGGAGTAGAAATGGCTTGTTTTGTAATGGTCAGCCTCTTTGATGTCCTGATGTACTTGGTCTGATATTTTTCTGGTGTTCCTCAGGGTTCTATGCTTGGCTCTTTTCTTATTTATTTATTTTTTAGGTTCTTTGGGCCTTAATTTCTGTTTAAGCCATTTGTAATTTACTGTGTCCATTGTACAGCCGTCTGTCCATTTGGGTGGTCTGGCGGCTCAACAATGTGTTTTTTTGTAGGTTTTACCTTGTAGGTTATGTAGTCCGACAGACTGCGCAGGGGCCTAGGGCTTCGTCGGGCAGATGACCAGGAGTGATACGCTCGCGAAAACCCTTTGTACTCTTCCCCCCCCCCCCCCCCCCAGGCTGTTGTACATAATGTTGGCGTAGCATTGACACAATGAAACGTCAAAGTTACGCGAACACATTCCATTCTTTCAAAATAAAAGAATGACACAACACAGAAATAATTATTCCAACGGACAACAATGCATTCGTTTAACTGTGTTTCATGCACTGTTCCTCTAGATGTTAACGAGGCGGTCAGAGGGGGAGGGAATTGGGCATTTTTTATGTCCACATTGTTGCATATATTACGTTACGGCTGCGGCCTTGCAGTGCTGGAAACACCGGTTCTCGTCAGATCCCCGAAGTTAAGCAGCATTGGGCTGGATTGATACTTGGGTGGGTGACCGCCTGGGAATCTGGCTGTTGCAGACATAGGGCCTTAGGGCTTCGGGCAGATGACCAGGAGTGGTTAACGCTCGTTAAACCCTTTTACGTCGGGCAGATGACAGGGTACGGTTAACGCTCGCTAAAAATACTGTTGATCCTTTGTTATATACGTCGTTCTGTGGTTCTGTTAGTTCTCTGACGTTTTATGTACCTGTCCTTGAGCGTGCAGCCTTGCGCCAGTGCTGATCAGCAATAAATTTCAATTTCAATTATACTTCGGCGACTAGGTCTTCTACATCGACATTCATGAATGAGTCTGCCACCTGTTACAGTATTTGACGGCTATACTGGAGGCTCCACAAAAAACTGACGACCCAACATTTTCTAAGTCCAACTTTTCTAGTTAGCACCCCTCAGAATCAGAAGAGGACAGAAATCTTCCCGTTTCATTAGATTTGATTTCTGTCCTTTCCTGGATTTGAGGGGTGCTAACTAGAAAAGTTGGACTTTCAAAATTTTGGGTCGTCAGTTTTTTGTGGACCACCCTGTACAGTATGTTCCTTGATTATATGAAATTTAATTGACTAGCATAAGGTAACCTTGAACTTACTTACAAGTCCGTTCAGGAAGTTCACTTTGTCTTTTGTGGTGTCACGCAGGACTCTATTCTCGATCCTCTTCTTTTCCTTGTATTCAGCAAAAAAGTACACTCTTACGGTTTCGGATGTCGTCCTCGATTTTTCCAGTGTTTCGTCAGCAGGTAACAGTCGCCTCTTCAAAGCCCAGAAATTCAACCCCTTGTTTTAAAATGGAGTATAAAACGGCTAAGTCCCACACAGGGTCAAACGGTCGGGGCTCAAAAACTGGTCGTGTAAACTTGATGAGTGACAGAACGCTGTGAACAATTTATTTTATTGGTCGTCCAAATAAATACAAATACAAACCACGGAGCCTCATTTGGCTTTCCGTCCTGTAATTAGTTAGTTACTGATTGTCCTCTTGATTATTGACTAATGATGCTGTTTGCCCGTGGCTTATTGCAGGTATCGTTAACCACCCAAAACCAAAACTGGCATAAGAGAAGCATTCAAGTTTCCGAAAGGGTCGGCCTTTGAAAGTGGTGATATCGTTCGACCAGGAAAATGCCGCCTTAAGGTTAATCCTATTAGCCAAGTTAAATGCACCGACTAATAGTTCGAAAGTTAAATGGAAACTAGAACATTGTTAATCGCGGCAGCAATCTTCACGTTTTCATTTAACGTCCAAAGTATTATTCGGTGCGATTAACGTGACTAATAGGATTAACTTTGGCGGCCTTTCCCTGGTTGAACGACATCACTACTTTCAAAGACCGACCCCCATTTTTAGAAACCTGACGGCTTCTCTTATACCAGTTTTGGTTTTGGGTGGATGTCACAACTTTCATAGGACTGCGAATTCTTTTTTTGCATGAGAACCAAGGAAAAGCAGAAAAAACATTATTTATTGTACAGGGAGAATAATTACTATTTGTTGAAACAAATACTGGCGCCAAGTATACCTTTTAACTGTAGATTTATTACAATTTCAGTTACAAGGTGATAAAGGCAGTACCACTAGACAGCGCCCACGTGGAAGTGCTGACAAACTTGGAAAGCGAGCACTCTGTTGACTTAAAGGTAATGAAGTATTTTATGGGAAAAAAAAGGACTGTTACATAGGAGAATATGTGCATTCAATGATGTTGCTCCGTGCTTTCGTGTAATGTTTGACGGCACAGATTTTTGTAACACGAGGTTTGGGTAACCTGGAAAAAGCATCCTTACTAACAGGTAACACATTAAGAGAAATGTGTGTTGCAGTGCAGTAAGTAAAATTTTCCTACTTTTACGGGAAAAAAAAGTGCTTGTGCTACCATTAATTATACCAAAGTAGCGATTTTCTTCAGGCTGTTCAAGAAACGATTTGCAATTGTATTTTCATAAGGAACTCACAATCAACACATTAAAGCAAAACCATAAAACGACCAAAAGGGGTGATATCATACAAAAGCCCCATAAGGGTAAAGGGACCCATCAAGTTTTTGCCATAAAAAGTAGTGATATCAGAGCCAAAATGGCTGCCACCAAGTTTTCCGTCCAAGCCCTGATCACTCAATCTTAACTGACACCTCGGTGTTGTCAGTTAAGCTTCAGTGATCACGGTTCGGGCCACAAACTTGGTGGCTGCCAATTTGGCTCAGATATCACTATTTCTGTGGCAAAAACTTGATAGGTCCCTTTACCCTTATGGTGTTCTGTATGATTTAAGTTACTTGGTGGAGTTCAACTAAAACAAAAGTAACGTGGAGAATTTATCTGCTTTTGAATACTAGTTAAAATGCGAACTAAGCATCACTACAAATGAATAATATTAACAAAATATTTGAATAATAAACGCACCATCTGTGATCCAATCACCAAATGTCATATTTTTATTTAGAGTTTAATTCACTTCACCATGTATCTGAAAAGATGGCCTGATCTAGCTCACAACATAGCACGTCTATAGCCGACGTCAAAATTTTAAAACTGATAATTTCTTCACTATATCGAGCTTTATTCTCCCTCCATCCACCTATGTAATTTTTTTTAAAATGCTTGCTTTATTTTAGCTCGACTTCTGGAATACTCCATCCACCTCAACCGATGGCGTGAATATTGGAGTTCCAGATGAAAATGTTGACGAGCTACGAAGTCGCCTCTGGGCCGCTGGGGTACCTCATTTCATCACCATTAGTGATTTCCAGCGGTAAGGTTTGGACACTTTTCCTTTAAAGTGGAATGGACTTCTTCGGGTTCAGACTAGAAGTGGGTTGGTGGCCTGGTATGACATCATTTACTTTCTGGAAGTGATGTAACAGGCCCTGGCCACAAAATGACCGTCTGTGCCCATGCAACCCACGGCCCAAGATGGCATCTTGCCGTTAAACCTCAATCTCCCCCAATACTAATTCACGATGGCGCTGTATGTGAATTCCGTTACCTTGTGGGTGGGGGCCTATGTCGTCACACTCCAAAATGGCGGTGCTCACTACTTTGGGTCGACGCTATTTTGTGGTGTACGGGTTCCACCATCTTGTGGGTGAGGCCTGTGACGTGACTTCCAGATGGTGGATCATGTTTTAGGTATAAGGGCACGTTTATGCAGCGACTCGCCTTTGCATTCTCGCAGCTAGAACTAAATCGCGATGGCAAAGGTGACATTGCCATGGTAACAACGCTAAATGGATTAGCTAAATCCGACATCGTTTGAGTAAATATTTGCAGTCTTACAATCCGTGCCAATAATATACAGAATTCCTCGTGACGAAACAATTTTCCCAAGCGCTTCTGAACTCACGTTATTTGCTGTTTTCGTTGCGAGGCGGCAGACATAAAACCGCCGCCATGTTGGAATATGAGGTAATTTCTAGCTTCTAGCCGCGTGAATGCAAAAGCAAGTGGTTGCGTAAACGTGCCCTTAGGCTTGATTTATTCCCCTTGAATTCATTCTTATGAAACTACTAACTATAGCATGATATTTCAAGACAGTACCAGTCTGACTTTCGAGGTTTTGCCTCACGGCTATAGATTGATACGACTGCACACGTTCAAGCAAACAATGGTGTAGTTGGCTTTCACATAGCTTGCCAATGAGGCTAATATGGGGGGAATTGAGGTTTAATGGTTTCGTTGACAGCTAGGTCATTAACGCCAACCTCAGTCGCAGTGCAGTGGACCGGTTAGCCATAGTGGGCTGGCGCCATACATTACAGAGATGTTAACTAAACCCCAAATCTAAATCTTAATGTACAGCGGTACAAAAATTGAAACACTTCGTGCAGTTGAACAGAATCATCCACTATGTTCCGCGGACGGTGGAAACGGCTACGAACACCATTAAGATGGTGGCAATCAACAAGAACGTGACAGACCGTGATTGGCCAGCGATACCAATGACATTCAGGAGGGATAACTCCTCTAAAAAAGAAGCAACTACGGCAACCTAATTACTTTCTTATTATCAGTTAAAAGCAGTTCAGCCATCGATTAGACATAGTAAAGTAGGCTTATTTATTTTAAATACTGATGAAATAAACTAAGTGCTCTCATTTTCAGCAACCTCCACATATTTGGCTCCACAAATTTAGAATTCAGTGACTTAGTAATTATCTTCGGTGTTTGTGGTAGGTCTGAAGCTTGTGCGATAAAACAGTTGCACGGATTTATATTGCGATGCAATGCCAGTATTGCAATATTGCCCATCCGTGTTTCACATCTTCCATTAGCTGGCGAGATTGCATACATGAGGCCTTAAAGCAAAATGTGAGTAATTTACCATGATATTGCATATATCAATATTTAAATTAAATTGTGAGCTCCGCTGCAACAAAGTCTGCAGCCTTTAGCCGTACTATCGTGCATCTTACCACGAGATTGCATATATCAAAACTCAATGCAAATTGTGAGCTCCGCTGCAAAACGTCTGCAGCATTTAGCACAAATATCGTGCATCTTACCACGAGATTGCGTATATCAAGCCTTATAAAAGCAAATTGTGAGCTCCGACGCAACAAAGTGTGCACAGCCTTTAAGTAGTAATGTCGTGCATTGCCACCTGATTGCGGGGGGTGGGGGGGGGGGGGGGGGGAAAGGTAGAAAAAAGTTAAAAAAAAGCCAAGCCATTATAGAGGAACTCAGAAAAACAGCTATTATAGTACTTTTTAAAATTAACAATTGTTTGCGTAGGCTTCTACCCAAAACATACATGACTTTTTTTTTTATCATCGAATTGGTTCGTTTGTGAATGGAAGAATCTAATTTTTACACGCTATTTTGTTTGAGACTTACATAAGTATATATGCTTGCTACATATTTTAATTCTGGATGATACTACGCAGGCTGGGCCGGACTTGGGGTTGCCCATTGACTTAAAGCGTGCCATAGTCCACCAAAGTGTGGGCACAGCCGTTGGCAATAATGTTGTGCATCTTACCACCATGTCATTGTTAATTGGAACTGATTTCTTATTTTCTGGCTTTATTTCTGTTTGTAGAAACATCGACCAGGAACAACTAGAAAATCCTCGTCAGTTTTCTCCTTTCAGTAGTTCTCGAGCTTTTGCTATTGACCAATACCATCGTTATGAGGAGGTACGGAAAAGTTGAATAGTACTTTAAACTGGGAAGTATAATTGGAATACTATTTTAAATTGGAACCAACATTGAGATGGTATTTCGTTTCAGATTAATACCTACATCAAACAATTGGCCAGAGACAACCCAAGTTTAGTGAAAGTGCAGCTTATTGGACACAGTGGGGAGAACAGAGAAATCAATGGCGTCCAGGTAACTATATTATTATCGATTGCAGAAAGAATTTTGTTCATATTCTTTTCATACGATTGTAGCAACGTCAACCACTCAACAATACAAAATCCCCAAACCAAGATTTGTTAAAATTTCCATCATGTTACAAAATTTGATCATCAAAATATGATCATGAAAATTACAAATAAAAACGTCAAGTGTGCCGTAAAAAAGGGGGTTATATGATTGAAGTTTCATTTTAATTGTTAAAATGTACATGGATATGGATCTGGAATTTGCTGAGTGGCATTGTTCCCTAAATACAATGGTTAAAACAATGTGAAACAATCAAAATGGATCGTTCATGTTGTCGCAACTCTAGATTGGCTCGACCAATCGAAAAAGTGGTCTCTGTGAGCATAAAGGCCAAGGAAATTTCTGGCTTAGATCATATTTTAGATTTTAGGTAGGTGTAGTACTTTTTTCTGAAACCGTGTCACACAAGAAGAAGAAGAAGAACAACAACAACAAGTGAATAGTTTTCAAATTTACGTGCGGCTCCCAACTTTTACTTTTGCATGGAATTGCATAAAAGTTGGTACCTATCTACTATCTGGCCAAGTTTGGTCGAAATATATTAAATAGGAACGGAGAAATTAATAGTTTTAGTTTTACTGGAGAGGACTTATGTATGATGCTTCAAAATTACACAGTAAGCAATAATTATAAAATAAAGACTTATAAACTAATAATAGGTGAATTATTTTAGCTTGCTGTTTGAGACCTCGACTTAATCGTATTACTATTTTTTTAATGGCAATTTTCTTCCGTAACTAACGTTTCTTTAAGTCCAGGATAGTCCAGGTAAACACTAACACTGACGTCCATAACGTCATAATTGTGGTTCCATTTACCAATACACATTATCTTGCTTCGTTCAGATTGGCATCAACAGCAACAGTCAGAAGCCCATCTTCTACCTTGATGCTGGAATCCATGCTCGGGAGTGGGTTGCACCAGCAACTGCACTTTACATCATTAATGACGTAAGTAAAGTATTTTTCAATGCTAAACTTCAAGCACCCCTTTTCATTAGTTGATAGTTGTAGCACGGTAAAGAACTTCATGTTATTCATGACATAATAGTACTTATAAAAAATAAACCTATTTGAACGTAAGCTTTCTTTAGAGGTTCCGTTCGTTATTGACCCCCCCCCCCTTTACTAGAAAATGCTAGTTTATAGTATTATTTTATTCTGAGTTACAGTTATTATTCCATAAAACAAGTAGAGTTTTGGTAATTATTAGGTGACTGAAGTTGGCTATCTCTTTGTGTTGTTTGTTTTTGTCTCAATAGTTAGATGTTACTTTTCGACTGAACTTTCTATAATAATTTATACCAGATGGCTTTCGATCCATTGAATATTATCCTGTCGAGCCTGTTTTTTGACCCTTTATGCTTTTTAATTGATCTCTTAACATTTTGAAAATCTGAATTTTTATTTACATGAGTGAAAGGCTTGATTCATGTATATCCTATGAACGTTATCTACAGAATTCTTGTAAAAACAGATTGTGTTTTTATTTCTGGCAGTTTCATTTCCATTCAGTGCATAAAAAAATAGGCTACAGTCCTCGATAAATAAAAAAAAACATCGTTGCATCTGGGGACTTGTGAGAATACTTCTTCTGATCATCTTATGGTTGGCACAAATAACTCACTCCAATACAGATTGAAGGCCAAACATCGGTTTATTACCGTTCTGAGCCCCCGAAGGTGCGTGCGATCTGTCTCATTCCATCCTGCCAACTACTTCAGAGCAGTGAGGTGCGCTCGGCTAGCAGGGTCAGCGGCCCTTGAAGCGCGCATCCTTACAACTCTCCCCGCGACAGAAAGCAAGCACCGGTGGGGAAAGTATAGCAGCACAGAAGTACAGAAGTCCAAAAGTACGACAATTTCCAAGTCAAAAGGGGTTAATCGCCAAACCGTACCAAAAGATTGGGATAGGTTACAAATCTTTTTGTCACGCTAAACTCCTATTCCTAAAGATTTCTTGCTCTCCACGAGGCAAATGGTGATATACACAAATTACTGCCGTCGAATATTTCAAAAAAATGATTAATTAAAAAAGGTATAATAGCCAAGTGTGTATGTTTACAGTTTGTTTGTACGTTGGACCCCAGTAAAAGTTATGTCCAACACACATTTGTATAACACACATTACAAATTCTCACTTGTGGCACTGTGTATCATCTTTACGTTACTTTACTACACTTTTCTGTGTCATTTCTCTAGTATTTGAGTTTCAGATCAGCAGCTGATTGCAGTACATTGTATAAATCAGCTCTAAAGTAGATACTTATTTCTGTTGTTCCTGAAATCTGCTTTTACGGCCATTACAATTTCTTTCTTGTGAATTTACTTATTGTCTTTGCTTATTATTTCCCAGTTGGTGTCGAAAGCAAACACAGATGCTACCATCAAAGCCCTCTTGACCAAGTACGACTTCTTCATTATCCCAGTTGTGAATCCAGACGGTTATCATTATACCTGGACATCGGTAAGAATTTTTTTAACCGCCATGATGTAAATTACTTTTTAGGCAACTACTTTTAAGACGCAGATTTTAAATTACTTCATGAATTACTTCATGAAATTCGTAGGTTTTAAAGAACAGTTAGTGTTATCTGGTAGATAAGTTAAATCAGTGGTTTACCTGTGTCTTCCCATGGTAATTGATGATTAGTTTGATTATTTTTATACGTTTATTGGCAGAGCGAGCGAGTGAAGCGAGCGAAGCGTAGCCTATAACGGACACCAAATTGCAAAATGTTGGTCCGTCCGTTGGTTGCACATTTTTAGTCTGGGTGGAGCCCAAACGAAAGATCGGATTATAATGAAATTTGGTACAACGTTTCATACCCTAATTAGTATTGCTGAGCCACAATTTACCGTAAATCGAACGAATTATTAACAAATGTGGTATCGTCATTAAAATAAAAACTAAATATAAGTTTGAAATGAAGATCCGTTTTCTCTGCCTAAAATAGGCCCAAAGCCTGTTTCCTAGTAATAGGTAAAAGGTAGACAATAGGGCGTCGATCCATGAAAATAACTAGGGGGGACGGGGACGCACAGGCTGCGTGAAATATAACGTAATTTTTTCAGGAAGATCGACGACGAGCAAATATAAACAAATTTATTTTTATCTTACATTATAAACCAAAGTCTCGTAGCAGAAATGAAGCAACCGCAACGACCCCCCCCCCCCCTGAAGGGGAACAATGAAAACGTGCGAGTGTGTCAATTCTTTGGCTTGAAGTTGAAACTGGGACGTTGTCCCCTGAAAAGAAGTTAAAATTGGCACATTGTTGCCTCGACTAACAATTGGCTCTGCGCGGTCATCGCAAAGGCATGTCTTAAATGACGTCGTGGACGAAGGACAGTTATTTTTGGCACGCTACTGTTAGTGGGGAGGGGCCTGAACGGGGAATGCCCGTTGGTGGGGCAGTGCTTATGTAACAGCCACTATTTGATTACGATATTGCTGTGACGGAATGGGGGAGTTTTACACAAAGAAAAATTGACTGTTGCAGTGAATGATCAGGCAGCACCGAGCAAATACTGAGAAACAACCACGGGTCAAACAAATACCCGGGCGAAGCCGGGTACGATGCTAGTTATTTAATAAAGTACAAAATATAAAAATTCAATTTTGACAAAAAATATAATATAACAATTTACGATAAAAGATTAGAATACCTTGCCGAAAAACACAGTCATATCAAACGAGAACACACTTTAAAACTGCAAGGAGGGGGGGGGGGGCTAAAGTTGGTCGATTTCCATTGAATTCGCTGCATCATGCAGTATATGGTGCCTCTTGCCTGTACGTCCTACGGCCTAGTTTCTACTGGAAGGCTCCAAAGATATTCGCTCGTATGGTTGACTTTGCAACAAACTGTTTTGCAGCTGTAAAAGGCAGAATGGAATCGAGCGAGGACTTATTTACGTGGCATATTGCAATGCCGTTAAACCTTCTGTCAGTCATAAACTCCTTTAGGAATAACTAATGCACAGCCTCCCAAAGGAGGGGGGACCGTCCCCTTTCATTGGAAATCAGGGGGGGGACATGTCCCACCCGTCCCCCCCGGGATCGACGCCCATGGTAGACATTCAAATGAGACGTTCCCTAACAGGACATGCAGCCCATAAGAACATAAAACACACACACGCATTTAATTTGACGCAATAAATTTACGCGTAAAGTTTCAGGGAACCAGTGATCCGATTCCATATCCAGCGGTCTTCATAACTTAGTCACACAAGCAATAATGAAAACCGTTTGACGATCACTCTATGAAAATGTACGCGTAAATCAACCATTTACCTATGATAATGCAGAATCAATAGATGCCACATTCCCTGCGGAGCTCGCACATGGATCCAGTCGTTTAGCCACCACGAAGGTACAAACAATGGCGTCTTTAATCAAGCTTATGCCGTGAGAGCGGATTTCTTAGGGCTAAAACATGCCATTTTTAGGATTTGTTGGCAAATGCTGAAGTTCTGAGAAAGTGAAATCTTCTCTTTTACGATCCACATTAGTTAGCAGCGGGGATCGGACATTTAGCAGAGTTTGCTTGGCCGGTGTCAGGGTGGCTTTACTTAAGTGTGCATGCCACACGAAAAGACACAATACACGCTGAATAATAAGGAGGGAATTATCGAGACAATTATGCTACAATTAATTACTCTAGATTTAATAAACATGATCCATGCCTGGCAGATGTAATGCATGAGAAGTTACGCTTTGAAAGTGTCTTCAGCCGCCACTACCAAGACGGCCGCATGCGGTTAGTCGCTAGGAGTTCGTATCTCGACCCAGTCATTGAGGTAGCTGCAAGGGACACTCGATACGCGCAGATGTAAAGATATCAGCGTAGTTTGTCAAGCCAATGTTGTTAGAGCGGATTTTCTTAGACCTAAATACGCGATTTTTGTTTTGATTTGTTGGCAGCTGTTGCAATTTTCAGCATATGGAATCTTTTCTTTTCCGATTTACAACCTTAATCCTTGTTTCGAAGCATAAGAAATTGGACAAAACAACGTTTTTTAAGCTTATGAGATCTGCTCTCGCAGCACCATAGCTTTACTAAAGGCGCCATTGTTTTTTTTTACCGCCATTTTAATCCAGTGCCCCTTGTAGTTAACTCTCCAGATGCTTGTTCCATGGCGAAAATGGCGTTTATTGCTCCGTCTCTGTACTATCCCCGTTTGGTGCACTCTAACACAAAAATTGCGAAATATTTTTCACTGTCAGGATTAGGCTTGCGATACCGAAACTGCGAAATAGTGAGGCTTATATTTATGTGGAATCACTCATCAATCGTGAAACGATGAAGTAGATCTTAATGAGTTTATCAAGGATAACAAAAGATACTGTACCAAGATGTTATTTAAACTATAGGTCAGTGACACGAAGTAGTATTATTGTATATAACTCTATGCTGGAACCAGTAACTGGGTTAGCTGCAAGGGTCACTGGTGGGGGAAAAGAAGAGCGTCTTACTGAAGCCAATGATATTGTCGATTTGTTGGCAGTTGCTGACATTTTTAAGCAAGTGGAAATCTTTATTTTCCAATTACAACCTAAGCAGCATAAGGGATTGGAGAAAACAACGGTTTTTTAAGCCTACGAAATCCACTCTCAAAGCACTGGCTTGACTAGAAGTGCCGTTGTTTAACCCACCATTTCAATCTAGTGCCCCTTGCAGGTATCTCTCTTGTAGCCATATGACGTCACTTGACGATGCTCTATTGTCTTTCTATTCAGAACCGTAACTGGCGTAAGAATCGTTCCAGGCCTGCACCATTCAGTGGTTGCTACGGAGTTGATCCCAACCGAAACTTCGATGCCGGATTTGGAGGTAAATTGGTTTGAGGGGAGGTGAAAAAAATTTGGGTGTTGGATTGTGACTTTAAAGCCACTTCCTTTCAGTGAACCGCAAATTTTAAAATCCTTGTGTCCTGATAATAATCCCTTCCATTACTAGATCTCGAAACTGAGTTCAGGTAAAGCATAAATCACAAGGTGAAGGGTAAACGAAGCAAAACAGTCTGCATTAAAGACTGGACTTGTGAGAAGATAAGATACTCTAATCTGAGAAAGAAAGAAAAGACCACTGCCGAACGGGGACTCGAACCCAGGACTTCACGCTGACTGGGCTGGGCGCTCTAACCACCGCACTACCGGGGCGGATCCTGGCTACAGATTGACGAGCAACTAAGCTCGGCTGGAGTCTCAAGCCAGGATCTGCCCTGTTAGCGCAGTCAGTAAAGCTCCCGGCCTATTCAGTAAAAAGTGCTGGGTTCGAGTCCCAGTCGGGGTAGTTGTTTTCTTTTATCAGATTAGTGTATCTTTTATTCTTACAGTGCCAGACTGTTAGCTTTGTTTACTGGGTTCAAGGCTTGAGTCCCAACTTGTGTCGCAAGAAAAAAAAACACGGTTTCTTGATGAAAACCCAAACAACGATACCCGTTTATACGATCTTAAAAGTCCGGGCTTCACTTCCCGTTTTCATCACCACAACAAATTGAAACCGTCCGCCTTCCAATCCTTCATCTCATTACTGTTATCGTTGGAACAGTGGTCTAAAGTCCCGGTTTGAGTCCTGTGTCTTTCCAACGAGAGGGTGGGGTCAGAGTCGGGATGGAGTCGAGACTTAAGTTCCGACTTCTACCTACCAGTCTCTGGAAACTTGGTGTCCAGTCGAGGTTTCTCAGGTTCTCGTAAGAGAAGGTCGGGGTGGAGTCGGATGGCTTTTAGGTGTGGCAGACTTCCAGTGAGACAGAAGTCAGTCTTAAAAGACAGAAAGACACACGACATACAAAATATACGATGCCTCCAACCAGCAGGGTGTAAATTCACCACTGATCTTGACCTGAGAAGAGTCGCGTTTTATGACGGGAGACAGTAACTCACCCATACAATCTATCCACTCATAATTTAGCTTATGTCCAAAATAATGAAAATAAAAATTTAGTCGAGACTTCAATTCGATCGATATAGCGTTAGGCGCATGCAACATCTACACATCTACTGATTTTCTAAGTTATCATTACGCGTCTTTTTTAACTTCCTTATGTGTTCAGATTTGCTCAAGCTGATAGCTACAATACGTCAAATGCTGTAACAGTTTCTCAAAATCGTTCACGCCATTGTTTTTCCAGGTGCCAGCACAAGTACAAACCCATGCTCTGATATCTATCCTGGACCATCCGTTTGGTCAGAAGCTGAATCTCGTGCTGTGAAGCAATACACAGAAGCAAACGCGAGACGTATCAAAATCACCATTACCCTCCATTCCTTCGGGCAAATGTGGATGAGTCCATGGGGATATGTTTCTCAGAGACCAGCGGCTTATCAAACCATGGTATATATACAATACTGTACAATAATTAGGGCATTGTGTACAGTCATTTTGTACGATTTTGTTACTAACATACACAATCAAATGTTGACAGTTGAATGCCGCTAAAACTGCCGTGAATGCCCTGACTGCAGTATCCGGAACAAGATTCAAACTAGGATCCATCTACGAAGTCATATGTAAGTATATATAAAATACCTGTCTGATTACCAGCATCGTCAACAACAAAATTATCTGTGGGGCACTGGCTTCATTAAATGCTTGGCAACCTGTGTCCACGCCCACTTGCATAGCAAAGGTTCACAGTTCTTTCACTCCCGGCAGTGCTTTTTGTAAAGTTCGTAGCTTACCTGGCCCCATTAGAGTGAAGTGGAAAAGCTTTTTGGGGAGTTCGTAATAGCTTCGATGTTGAAATGTTGCTCTTTCGCAACTCTTATCACACACACAAAACGTTCAGCACTCTGAGGCTAAGTCTTGAAATGACACAACAACCCTAATTAACGGGCCTAATGGCTAAAAATTGCAAATGGTGATTTGCTGGTTGAAAATTTTCTTGTATGGTCACTCGTGTGATCTTAAATGGAACACTGTGAAATTCACTATAATTACAAAAAAATTTCCCTCTGTGGTGTAAAAGTCAAAAATATTGAAAAACAGCAGTCCAGCTATTTTAGATGTTAGATTATAACCACAATTTTGAATAAACATAAATAAAAGTCCTTGAAATTTTGGAAAAATTGCAGGGTTTCTCTGATATCAATGAAAAAAAATGTTAGAATTAGACCATATATTTAAACCTGTCATATCAATATTTTAATATTTTTAGGTCCCTTGACAAACACAATCTTAACTTAATGGCTTCTGTGGAACTTCAAAAGACTTGACCTGTTGTTGTTGACATTTTTTGTGTGTGATTTTTTACGCCACTTTAATCTAGACGCCATCATATTTTCATGTAAAAACAAGTAACAATGTTGTTGCTATACAGTCAAACATAGCAAGCTAGATAAACAAACGTCAATGAAAATTTAATGCAAACTTCATTTAATTACAATTTTACTATGCAGCCAGGCTTTACAACTGGAAAAAGCAACCAAACCAATTAGAAAATAGGCCTTCTGCGAAGGAGATAATAACATATAACTAGAATAATAGTTGCAAATGTTTAGAAATAATAAAAGACGGAAAGCCAAAGACTCACAAGAAATAACAAAATACAGATGCAAACCTATTTACGTTGCCTTTTGGACTTATATGTCAGACTGCCTAAGCGGGGAATCAAACCCAGGACCTTTGAAACCAAAAGGCCAAGGTCCTACCGCTGAGCCAGACTGACACGGCCGTTTTAGTCTGGCTCAGCGGTAGGACCTTGGCCTTTGGTTTCAAAGGTCCTGGGTTCGATTCCCCGCTTAGGCAGTCCGACATATAAGTCCAAAAGGCAACGTAAATAAGTTTGCATCTGTATTTTGTTGTTTAGAAATAAATGTAGCGTTATTCATAGAACAATAAGGTAGGTTCTTGCTAGCAGAGGGGAAAGGGAAGGATTTCAAACGATTGCTTGGGTAACTCCAGGCTAACTCCCAAAATATTCGCAAGCCTGCCTTGAACATTCTTTCATTTTGATTCATTGTTTTGGCTCTATAAAAAATTCGCCACAAGCACCTCGTTAACCAATTAAACTTAACATAGACTGAAGGTTGCACCCCGATCTCTACTACATTGCAGTGACGATGCATGGGTGGGGGAAGGGGGGTGGCAAACGTGTGTAAATGCTCCCCCGACCCCACCATTTTTTATTCCCACGCTCTCCCAACCAGGAAATCTTTGCCTCAAAAGCGGAAAGCGCTAAAAAGTTAATGAGAAGAGGCATTAACCTGGGCACAGACTTTTACTGCAAACCTACAAACATCAAAATAAACAATAATTTCAACGTTATTGATGCAGGATCGTTTTCAACCAAATTTGCGTAGCAATGAAAAATACGTAAAAAAGGCCAAATCCAAGTGGGTCAACAACTGCATACGTCTGTGTCGCATATTAAGGTTGAGAATCGCTGGTGAAAAGAAGGGTGGGAGTTGGTGAAGGCGGGGAAGCGAGGGTGAAATACTCGTTTTCTTACACTAAACTACCGAAGCAACTGCCATCCAAGTCAAAACGATGCTCGACCTTACCCCACAAGCCAGTTTCTTCTTGCGTTGCCAAAAATTCCACATGGTGATCCTTAATATCTAAGAGGTATGGATGCGATATCCAACTATGCCGTTGCCAAGGACGGGCTTCCTGTCCTGTTCATCATTGTCGCCTTGGTTCAGTGCTGATCTTGATTCTGCTCATTCACGAATACAGCATAGCAGGAGCCGATTAAACCATGGCGTGGTAGTATACAAGTCCATGACACAAGTCCATGATATAGAGCAGTGAAACGACGTAGTATTATTGTATATAATTCTATGCTGGAGCCTTAATGGGTTAGCTGCAAGGGGCACTGCAGAGAGAAACAGAAGGTCGTCGTACTGAAGCCTATGCTGTTAAGAGTGATTTCTTAGACCTAAAACGCGCGATTATTATTGTTGGAGAAATCAACGTTATTTTAAGCCTAAGAAATCCGCTCTTCCGTTGTTTTTCCCTCCATTTTTATGTAGTGCATCTTGTAGTTATGCCCTCCAAAACCCATACTGGTGCCAATATGGCGGCAAATGTCACTGCTCTATACAGACGTTCAGCGCGAGTTCCAGTGATTATAGTAGTGATTATATAAAAAAAAAACCGGATTGTTCTGGGTGATTTCGCTCGTATATATAATATAATATATAGTTTGTATCCATGCGCCGCATGAGCGGTGGATGATGAGCCCTTGAGACCTTGTGGATGAAACGAACTCCCTTCGTTGGGGGAACACCATGTTCATTTTATTCTTGAGCGTAAAGGTTTTTTTTTTTAATGATTTTGTAATGCTGTGTTCACGCAACGTCACTCGTTAATGACAACTGTCAGCTACGTTTAACTCATTGCCTTGTGACTGTTCATTAGTGGGATGCAATTTAATACACGCACATATTTTTTCTAGACCCAACAGGAGGTGGTAGCATTGACTGGCAGTACAAGATCACCAATGCTCCATACACGTATGCTGTTGAACTGCGGGATACTGGTATGTATGGGTTCCAACTGCCGAGACAGTACATCGTACCAACTGCTCTGGAAACCTGGACTGGGCTCAAAGCGCTTGCCAACTCCGTTTGAATAAGTGAAAGTAGCTTTGTAATCTCGGCTTTTAAAATGTTGTGCATGAATAAATGTTGTGAAATTAGTGTTTCGTGTTTTTGTTTTTATTTCTTAATCGAGAATAGTTTTTGTAAAGTTGATTCATATATACCTCATCGCAACGTCAGTAAAGCCCTACCCAGACTGCCTGCTCGCGGCTGCACGCCGACGCAGTATGGTGTAAAAAAGACTTCAATATTCGTCCTTAACGCAACACCAACCACACGATTGCTGCAATGTTGACCTTGTAGGCACAGCTTCACACTAAATTTTCTTCTGTCTGGAGAGGCCTTCAGTCAGCGTGAAACACAGCGTGCGCCAAAAGAGCGGACTTGGCAGTGTATGGGTAATGCCAGGAGCCTATAGAAAACAACTAGGAGCGTGTGTGGCTGGTCGATGTTAGGCGTGCTTAATTTAGTACGATGTTCTAACGCCAGAAGGACCAACAATACTGCGCCTGTGCTAAGTTGTCTAAAATCGAAACTGAAACTTAGCACGCGAACAGACGTGTGCTACGAAAGCAACGCTCTATTTTATTGTTTGGCTAGAGCAACTTACGAACAACTGATTGTCTGTTTGTTTAGTTTTTTTATTATTACTTTGGTATTGTTTCCATGTTAGACACGTATTGTTTAAAAAGAAAGGGCCGAAAATTAGCCTTGAGAACGTGACGCACACCTCTAATCATCTCATGCAGGTGGCGACCTCTGCTAACAAATTTGTACACCACTGTAGCCGCTCCTGACTTAACACTGTAGTGGAAGTTACCGACACACGCTCCTAGTTGTTTTCTATAGGCTCCTGGTAATACTTAACTGCAGTGAGGCGTGTAAAGCAGTGAAACAACTATAGGGTGGACTGCGTATTGGGTGTACTGGGTGCTTGCAGTGAAGCTTTTACCAATAAATTTTGTTTCTTCCGAATCTCTTGCAGTTTTGAACCAATTTTCATTCTTTTTTTTTTCCTATTGGCCTGTTATTCCCACAACCTACCAGTTTACACTCTTGGACTTTAGAAGTCGTTAAGGCAACGACACTGAAAAAGTCCAGAGGCGGATCTAGACTGGTGGGCTTGGTGGGTTTATAGCATCATCACAGGAGCGTTGACCAACCCACCAGTAGAGCCATGGGGGCGCCAGAACGTCCCAAATTGAAGTGCGGTGGCGCAGATGCACCCCCGACCCACCACTGGATCCGCCACATTGCATTTGTGACCTATTTACTCGTTTTGATGTGTCACCACTAATGTTTAAATGCTTCACCATATTCATGTCATGTACCATGTCATGCACCAGTCATGTACTACACTGCTGACTCCGGACTTTTTGACGCGACTGTTGCACGGGGTGCGAAATACTACATGACAGGTCCTAGATAATATTCCGAACCACATGCGAACCTCAGCGTGGCACCATGAAATATGACCACGGCTCTATTTTGCTGTCGCCTGGAATTAACGGGGAGAGGCTAGAGCAGTCGTTTTGCTATACCATGACTCTATTACAGCACCGGCCGGATCTTGGATGAAAAATAGCATATGCCAATAGATTGGACAATATGGCCACCGGAAGCGCTACTGATTCGATTGATTTGTACTGTTGCCGTTTTCTGCCAACCGAGGGCGATACGTACAGTTCAAAGAATGACAACGTTCCTTGCCTTGGAACACTTTCTGGAGACTCGAACACGTCGCTATTTATTTCAAGTGCAAGAGAAATAGTTTAACTGTAGCTGAATAATGATTTTAAAAACTATTTAAAAACGCATTTAAAATAAAATTTGTCACGAAAGTCTACGTAAAATTAAAATTATTATTTTAAAAACCGCCACTGCCGGCTACCAGATGTCGTGAAGATGTCATAAAGAAAAAAAACCTATTCCATCTCAACTCCCCCCCCCCCTCCCCCCTTTCCACCCTGTTCTTCATAGCAGCGTTGCCTGCACAACCATAGTTTACACTTTGCTAGTTCGCAACCATTCACTGTTTTCAGCTTGACACGTCGTTCCTCTTCACCAATATTATACTGAAGGACTGGTGTTTTGCCTAAGCCCCCCCCCCCCCCACCCAAATATTTTCTAGGGACCTGTCGATAAACACCCCTGACAAAATGGCGTCATTCAATTCACGTCACGCACTTATCTTTTCTCACGTTGCGCTCAGCTTTTGAACTTTTTCTTTTTGAGCATGCTTACGAACCAAAACCTTTATTTTGACACGTCAACCACCTTTCCAGTCCTGCTAGTTTACACCTCGGATGTTTTTCTCCTGGAACTAATCCTGTAAGACTTGACGAATTTCGTTAGTTTTCACTGCAGTGTCCAAAACTAATCGTGCAAGACCGGTAATGTAACTAATCCTGTAAGACGACACGCTAACTCAACGCCATGCTAAATTTCCGTGTGTGCGTCATCACAAAAAGTGTGGGTTATCAAGTTACCCCACACATTTGCCACTTCCAGATCACACGACCGGGAACGCACACACCAACAACTGAATACAATGTCCAAAAAAGGAATGCAATAAAAACGTACAAAAGAAATTACTTAACTGACCGGAATGTCACGAATGAAATCCTATCCATGCTAACTCTCACGTGTCTGGCCCATATCAAACTAAAATGGAATGACCTTCATTCACACCGATACCCTATTCCGTATTTTTGAAAACAATTCTCAAACTACAAACGCACAAAATGAATTGCATACCTTGCCAGAATGTCCCAGCACAATCCATCCTATCCCTGCTGCCTCTTATTGAAGTTTTTTCACTCCGAAAAGCTTCGACAACATGAGCAAGCTTACGAGCGTGAAATCTGGCAAATCGACGCGTCTGTCTCCTTCCCAACCACTTCCCCATCCCTCCACAAACTTGATCCAAAGAATCATCCGTCTACCACCCACTCTCCCCCCCCCCATAAACTAAAATAGAATAACCTTCATTCATAGCAATACTGATTGATTACCGTATTTCTAGAAGCAATTTTTACAAGACACAAACACGTTTTAATTAAATACGAGTTAGCTTGACATCCCAACCGCGGTATAAATCATTTATTGATGAGAAAAGAGCGGTTATCGATTTTTAACCCACGGCTGCTGTTATTGTCCTGGCTCTCGTACGCAAATAAGTCTTGGGCTCCGCCCTCGACCTATTTGCGTAATTGAGCCAGGCCAATAATCGCAGCTGTGGGTTAAAAATCGATAACCGCTCGCATATCATCAATAACTATTACAAATAAACGAAGAAATACATTGGGGCCAATATTGTGATCCAACGCTAATGCTCAGAGTCATTTTGTAGATGAAAGGAAGTGGTCAAAACAGACGCTTCCTGACAGCCATAACCCCGCAATTTTTTTCACACAGACAAATTTAATTTTAGACTCATTATTTAGAGGCTTGGTCACGATAAAATGCTCTAAAATAAGATGAAACAACAGGAGGGAGTATGAAGCAGCTTCCTATGCCGTTCTAAGGAACTGATTATCTATGCCTTGCTGGTGTTTCCTCTCGTTTTAATGATTTTATTGTGACCAAGCTTCCAAATAATGAGGCGAAAATTAAATTCATTTTGGAAAAAATTGAGGGCTTATGCTCGCCAGGAGGCATTTATTTTGACCAGTACTGGCATGTGATGTACATGCCGTCTAGCGCGTTATTAAAGATGCATGCTTCGATAAGGGTGTAGGAATTTCAATGTTGGCTTTTCTGTGCGTCATTGTTTTGTTGCTCAGGCAAATCTGTGTACATGTTGCAAACGGTATTCCTGCATGGGATACTGGATAATTAGGAAAACGGCATACCAGCGAAATAGAAGTCAAACAGTAAACACAGAAAAAACCGTTACGTTGATTTCAGGTTACGCTGCATAACGCCGAAACAGTTTCGGAGTGGCGTTTCTATAGTATGTTCCACATTATGTTTGCAGCAAACAGACTGTATGACACCACGATTCCTTCTGCTACGACTGCAAAAAAAAACATATAAGCGTCCCACTTGCAGACTCTAACAGTAACTGTGCAGGGTCTACAAGTGTGATATCCACATGTTTTTCACTTGTAGTCCAAGGATACGTGGCATCATACAGTTAGTTTCCTGCAAACATAATGTGGAATAAACTATAGACACTTTTGTATTCTTTAAAGCCCGAATAAACATGATTGCCAAAAAGTATATTTAAACACATGCAACACTTTAAAAACTTACGAGGTTCAAGCCAAAGGCGCTTGTTTTACATGAGCGAGCAACATAAAAATCATGGGTTCTGAAATTCAGCCAAAAGATTAAAACAGTTTTTTTTAAAGAATCCTGGATGTGTTACAAAGGGGGGGGGGGGGGGGGGGGGGGG
>JAHWFP010023897.1:37271-50375 GCA_023313725.1 Lithobius niger
TTTATCTCAAATTAAATATCTTATGTTCAACAAAAGAGCCTTTTTTTTAATTTAATATTTTTTTTTCATTAGGGGGCCCCCAGCGTCAAGGGCCCCCTAATGAAAAAAAAATTTATAAATTAAAAAAAGGCTCTTTTGTTGAACATAAGATATTTAATTTGAGATAAACTGTATTTAAAAAATGAATTTTGAGCCTCCCCGTCCGTCCATCCCCCTATTATTGAAGAGATATGGGCCACCAAAAAACCCGCGAACCGAAAAATTTTCCAAACTGAAAAAAGGTTTGCTGAAGAAATCCGAATTTTTTCAAAGTGTTTTTCAAAAAAAGTGAAAATAGAGACCACACGACTGGAATATGAAAAAGTGGTCCCTATTTTCACAATAACAGAAATAAACAAAAATTAGGAAAAAAAGTGTCGAACCAGCTCTAAAACCTCCTCAGATCTGTGCACTAGCCGATTTACCAACTCTTGCTATTTTGTTAGAAAACTAATCTTGCTTAAGAATCCGTGTAAGGCGAATACAACATTTCGTTGAGTTGCTCTCTTTCCATCATTTCACGGTGTCGGAGCCTTAATATTGTTGAAGACCCCTCGTTCCTACTCGTTATATGCGCTTGTTAGTGGTAATCCTGAATTTACCTGAAATGCATGCTGACCAGGATATCCTGACCGGCATGCTGACCAGGATATCTTGAATTTTCAGGTAAATTTGTGCCCTGTCGTAGGTCTTTTTCGAGGGAAAGACCATCGCATTATTCAAAGTCGGATGACATTTTTGTAGTATATGGCTACAGAGACTTCGATTGGGGAAATAGGGTGGGGGGGGGGTCAACTAAGAGCATCTGATATACCACCATTTATTCAATTCACAGCAACAAATGTACACGTTCAAGTAAAATTAATCGCCAACGGTTTATTCTTAATCTTACGTAAAAAATAACGTTGATAAGAATAATTCGCATAAGAATAATTCGTTTTCACTCCTACCACGATTCTACACTGGAATCTTCAATCCTCCAAGTATAACCTTTTTTTTTCTTGTTCGGTATTCTCGAGTAGACCACGAATTAAGACGACAGGCAACTTTTTTTTTTACATTTCGCATTTATTTAATTACAATGATCAAATGTGGGAAATTGGATTATTTTGAATGCAAGGACGATTTTACAGGGGAGGGGTGTGCTGTACCCCTCCAGTGTTTTTAGTCAGTCGGCAAAACGACCAGCAAAATTAGCTGGAAAACTAATTGGTTATGCTACCAAATAAGGTCGCACAATCTTCACTGTTGGCAAGTATTTTAAATAAAAATATTTTAAATGCGATTTTAAATACTTATCAAGTATTTTGTATTTTGATTTAAAATACTTTTGTTTATTGGGTGCATTTTATTTTAAAATTACTTTCAATGAAAGGTGGCTTACTGAACTACGTTATTTCTAGTGTATAATTTTCGCTGATGGCTAATTTCCAATTTTCTTTAATATTATTTACAGCGATTTTTGTGTCTATTTATTAAAAGTCATCAATAGCCATCTTTTTTAAATGCAGAAAATTAGGAAAAATAAAGGTAAAAAATATAAAGAGAGCCACGGTTTAATGGTTTAGAAATAATTTTGGTAAGATATGGGAAATTTCGGAAAAATCGATAAAAATCTGGTTACATTCTATAGTTTGAAGCCTCTTGTTTTAATGCCATGCCTGTTATTCAAATTAATAACTGATCTGTCGTTATTGAAAATTTATAACTCTAATAGTGTGACTGCCACTTTCTTTTTCAGATCGATGCCTACATCAAACAACTGGCAAAGGCCAACCCAAATTTAGTAAAATTGGAAACGCTTGGACACACTTACGAGAACAGAGAAATTAACGGTGTTCAAGTCAGTACTCTGAATTACTATGTGCACTGTAAAAAGCACAATTATTTTTAGTGCCAATACAATGGCAGCAGCGACACTGCACAAATATTGTTTTCCCTTTCATTTATAGCAACAAAACAATCACTTAGAAGTTTTCATTGCTGTTTAGGCGATGAAATAGCAACTTTTATGTACACAGATCTCTTACACAAATTTGTTTACTTGTTATAAATTGAACTAGAGTTCTGCTGGTAATTTATATTTCCCTACCACTGATGTTGATCATAATGTACTGATGATACGCACGCCACCAGGTGTGACACTGGTTCTAATAAATGTTATATAAGGGCTTAGAGCCAGTTAGCTGACGCTGTCCATTTACCGTCCAAACATGTCTAAATCTCCCTTTATTTCAGAACTGAATCTTTTTTGGCATTAATTTCCTACGGAGAGCAGCCTTCTGTCATGGAATCAGGATGGAAAACTTTAATCTAAGAGTTGGAAATATTACCATGGGATTAATGAAATAGAAACTGTCATACCTGAAATTAACTTTGTTTCTAATCAAGATGTCTGCATGTTAAACCTAACGCAGTTCCTAAGTACTGCAAACAGTACCTGTAGCAGTTAGGGGAAAGGTAAAGGCAGAAATTGATAGGCTCATTAGGAAGGATATTTTGAAGCCTGTGAATTGTTATGCCTGGGTGACACCCACGGTGCTACTATTCAAGCCTAATGGGGACATCCATTTGGTGGGTGACTGCTCAGGCACCGTTAACCCCCAGCTTGATCTCGAGTACCATTTAGTACCCCAAGCAGAGGGTTTTTTTTCAGTTAATTAGTAAGATGTGACACGTTTTATATCATTGACCTCAGTGATGTTTTTTTTCAAATTGAGCTGGGCTACGAGTCTAAAATTCTATTAACGATTAGCACCTGTATAGGCCTATTTCAGTGGCAAAAGATACCTTTTTTCAGGAATTTTTCAGAAGTACGTGGAACATATGTTAAGGGATATCCTAAAAGCTAACCCTTTTTTGGATTATATTCTCGTGGCCAGAAAAGGCCAGGAACACGATGCCACTCATTTTCGAGTCTCTTTAGTTTTGCAAGAGAGCGGCATTAAGGTAAAAAAGGCAAAACGAAAACTTAGCCAAACAATTTTAACTACTTGGGGTTCCAATTGGACAAACAAGAACTCTCAAATCAGCCAGAAATGCTTGGTGCCATGAAGTTAGCTCCTTAACCTACTAACAGTACTGAGTGTAAATCGTCTCTTGGTTTTACTAATCAATGCTGCAAGTTCGTCAAACATTTAGGTTCAAATTAGCACCATTGAACAAGTTAGTTTCGCCAAAAGAAAAGTAGGAGTGGACAAAAGTGTTCACTAGCTGTTACTAAGGCTAGGAATGCTTTTCTTAAAGTGAATGTACTAGTGCATTACGATCCTTCATGCCACTTACACTCATGTGTGACGCATCGCCGGTTGGAATAGGCTCCTATGCACGTGAAAAATGGTGAAGATAGGTATATTGCATTTTATTTCAAGAGCTTTAAGTAAGGTGGACATTGGCTATGCCAGATTTGATAGGGATGCTCTTTTTGTGGTATTTGGGGTGAAACGGTTTCATTAGTACCTTTATGGAAAGCATTTTTTGCTTCAAACCTATCAGAAAGCTTTGTTGTGGATATTTGGCATTAAAGTATCCATTCCACCCACCAAAATTCAAAGGTGGGAGCCATATCTAAATGTGCATGATTTTGAATTGCAACATATCTCCGTCAAAGAAAATTTAATGGCTCATTATTTATCTAGAATGCCAATGCTGTATAACCACCTTCCAAAAGACCACCTGGTTGGAGGGTCTCGAATTTAGAGACGATTAACTTGTTACCTATTCTGCGTGAACAGCTTGAGAAGCACACCTTGCGAAACCTCGTCTTGCAACTGTGTTTCACTGCACTAATGATGGCTGGCTGGACAGAGTAGAAAATACAAAGTATTTTGGGGACACCGCTTGATAATTCCTGAGCTGTTACACAAACAAGTTGTTAGTGAATTGTACTTGAGATATTGTGGAATAGTCCAGATTAAAGCTCTTGCAAGTTCTAGAGTTTGCTGGCTGGGGATCGATAGCGACCTCATAAATGCATTGACGTGTTCTTTTTGTCAAGAATCACACGATGGGAACGCTTCAGGTAAGAAGCAAGACGCATTTAACGCGTAGACGTTGATTTTGCAGGACCATTCCCAAAATAATATGTTTTTTTGTAGCCATTGATGAATATTCAAAATTTCCATTTGTGAAAATAAGAAGTTCAACTACAAGCGCGAGTGTTATAAAATACCTGCGTGAATTATTCGGAGTATTAAGGCTATGCCGCACCCTGGTGTCAGATAATGTACTTCAATTCTGAGTTGCCGAATTTGAAATGTTCCTAAAAGAAAATGCATTCGCCATGTTAAAATAATTCTGTACCTGTAGTTCTCATTAAATCCCTAAAAAATTCATTAAAGGCCAGTCTAAAACAAGGTTTAAATGTAGAAATGGCAATGAATAATTTCTAAGTCAGTCTCGAAATATCCCACACACTGCCACAAAATCGACGCCATCGCAATTACTACTCAAGCGCAATGCACGAACACGTTTATCAATCATGGTGCCTTCAACTAATGATAAAGTTATTCAAAGTCAAGAACGTCAGGTTCGACCGTGAACCGGAACATTTTCGTGAACTCACCTTCGAAGTTAGAGCTCCAGTGTATTGTTGAACTACTCGCCCATACGCCAAAGTTCGATGGCAACCCAGAATAATTCAATCAAAATTCTAAATCACGGTACCAAGTATAAAATCCAGTTTGGCATGGAGAAAACGTAACGATATGTTGAAGGAGTTCCGGAAGATGACGACGTTTCTGGAATTAAGCCACCTGCCAATGACCTGCGGCAAAGTAACCCTCTTTTTGAGTCAGTGGGGGGAGCCAACGGACGGAGTATGAATAAACTGTTCAAGATAGTTTACCAAAAAAGCGAAAATCAGAGCAAATGGTTTTGCCAATTGCAGAAGAAACCTCCAGTAGTCCAAGCGAATTCGCCGAAATCGCAATGCCAAAATTAACCGCACTCAAGTCTTGTGTTTTTTGGCGAGATTTAATTAGCGAGTCCGCCATGCCGCTGATTCTATCTGCTGAGGTGTGTACCAATAGAGATGTGTGCTCGAGAGCAACAAGCACGCTCCAGTAGTAATTCCTTCACAGAGTGCAGCTGTGTTGTTGCGAGCACAAACAATTCCTTCTGCGTTCAACCCAACATTCGGGGAGAGTTAGAATTTCTTCGCGGGTTCTAAAACTAGGTAGACTGGGCATGTTTGGAAGAGATATGGGTGACCATATTATTATTTGCAAGTGTAAATATTTTTGATGTTTTATACATAGTGCTTTGAGGGTGCTATTTTTGTAAATAATGCATGCAGATCTGAAAGGATTTTTGAAATGTGAAAAGAAACAGCAGAATTAAAAAAAATACGTGTATGCCTAATATGAAACTAATTTAATGTAAATAGAGTCAACAAACCAGCTGGTTCTGATGAATGTATTAAGATGTGAAAGCAACTGTTGCAAGTTTCTGAGTTACAGAAAAGACGGGGGTGGAAAAATAATTATGGGAGGGGAAATATAAATTTTAAATGTAAAAGTGTATCCAATGGTAATCGCCCTCATAATTTAGTGGGGGTGAGTTGGAGTGTTTCTGGTGTGCACACCTCTGCGTGCTCTGCCTCTTTATTTACGCTTCCCTACCACTAGGTCTGATCATAATGTACTAATGATATGCAAACCCACCGGTGTCTACTGGTTCTAATAAATGTTATATAAGGGCTTACAGCCTGTCAGCTGAAGCTGTCCATTTACCGTCCAAACATGTCTTAGTCTCCCTTTATTTAACCCACTTTCTACACGTAGCCAGTTACGTTGCATGAACCATTCGTTTTAGAGCCACAGTGGCTTGTACAGCACAAAGAACAGTATAAATCTGATGTGGAGTATATTACAATAATAGGGGTGAAACGAAAATGCTGGTATGAAGACACCGCCATGATAAGCAGGCTCTGGTTTGTTTAAATCAAATGTTAAAGTCAAACTATATGCCAGCATAACACGAAAGCCTCAGATGCCAAAACATGAAAACTGATCAACTCTGATGAAGTTCGGGTAATTTTTGAATAATCTTCTCAAAAAACCGTTTCAGCAAAAATTTACTTTTACAAGAATACATGTAACATTCCGACCTAACCCCAAACTAAATGAGAACTTTATTTGTTTCGGCGTATGCAGTACCTTACGTTATGTGTGAAAGCTTGGCGATATCTGGAGCTGTTTGTTTTGGTTTTAAAGAAACTAACCGAATTTAGACGACAAAGTGGATTGGTTTAGTACCTTTTTTATTCTAGTCGGGCGTGTAGGCAGGAGACGATGGGGTTGCACAAGCCCCCAATCTCCTCCTCAAACCCCCCCCCCCCCCAAAAAAAATCGAAAACTTAACGACAAAAGTGTTCCTAAGATCCCTAAATCAAAGAAAAGGAAGTGAAATTTAAACAAGTGTTTTGAAATGTGGAAGCTTTTTCTCTCATAATACGTTTAGTATTATGAAAATGTTTTGTATTTCACTATTTTTTTTCAATTTTCGATTATCCATTTTTGACAAAACGTTGTTTGGCTAAAATTTTCCGAATGAAATTAGAGCATACTGTTGCTTTAAAATGTGTAAGTTTTTACCGATCATACCTTAGTCATTTGTAACGAAACTGATTAATAGTTTTCACCATTTTTCACATTTCGAACGGCAGTTAGTAATTATTCACTAAACGACCACGATAATGACTGGAGACCGCCGATCTTCATTATCTGGCTACAGTCCTGGTATTGTATATTATGAACACCACATGTTACACAGTACACGCCTCTATGTTTTCGGCTAACCCATTTGTTAGGGGTTTCACATCGACACCATGCAAAATCGGATATTATTCTGGATTCGTGACATAATCATGAAATAAAAGGGCAAGTTTGTCAGTTTTTAATGCTTATCACAATTCCTGGTCATACTTTACGTTCCTTGATGCAAAAATAAGTATAGTATCCGTTGCAGAGTTAATTATATACTTAAATTTGCACACTTAAACCACGTTTTTCACATCTGTATAATTTTTTTTCGATTTTCCCGTCAATACAGATTTTCCAGTTTGTACAACTCTTTGTTTTTATCTAAATAACGATGTCAACTTTCAAGGCTACTCTACAAATTGTATTTTTTTCTTATGCTGGATAAGGGTTTATTCTTTTGGAAAGATATTTGTAAAAGACTACATACGAATCAATTTGTGCCCATAAATTGGAAAGAAGAGTCCCTTGACGAGCCAGTGCCATTATAGCTATTAACGGAAAAATCAAACTAAATTATAAAGAACTGAAAAATGCGTTTTAATTGTATAAAATCGTTTATCACGGATATCAATAATTAGTTCTGCATTAAGGAGTGTAAAATGGGCCAAGAATTGAGATATACAACTGAAAAATTGCTGAAATGACCTCTAAAAAAAATTGCTGAAATGACCTCCAAACTGGAAGCTAAAATTTTATCACTATGCGAGTTTACTAGACTGCTGATTTTCAATGCAGCATTGCAGCTAGTTTCAATGGTAACATGGTCACAAAAAAGTTTTGCTCAATTTTTATGACAGGAAGCTTTGATAAGTTAGGGTGAGGTCGCAAAAAACTTACACATTCAACACTTGGTTAAATCAATTTATCATTGTTCACTACTACAAGCACTTCCTCAAAATAAGTTCCATTTAATAAACAATAAATCAAGAAGAAAACTGTTAAACGAAGTGGCCACTGTGCATTATAAACTATGTCCTTGTGAGACATAAGATATGAGAACGAAGACAGTCGGGACAATTGTCTATTTTTTTCTTTCTCTCACATGACCAGTCTTCATGCATACTGTCTACTTCGTTAAATATCCCATTTCATTCAGAAATTAAACCTATTGTCTTTCACGTAGATTGGGATCAACAGCAACAGTGAAAAGCCCATCTTCTACCTTGATGCTGGAATCCATGCCAGGGAGTGGATTGCACCAGCAACTGCACTTTACATCATTAATGACGTAAGTAACGCGTACCTGAATGGATTATTTTTTTCTCCTGAGTAGGCTGTTGGAAATTTATATGTAAGCATACTATACAGTTTAACTGCATCTGAATTAGCAAAAAACTATGGATAGGCGATCGCAACATCCCATGCTTAATGTACTCGCATACCATGCGTCTGAAGGTATATTACATTAAAAAAAATATAATATCAAACAAGGCTTTATGTTTAACGTGCCTAAAAGTAAGTTGACTCGTAAAGTTTGCAACAGCAGAACAGGTGTTTATTATCAAGCTAAAATGCTTGAAACAGGTTTTTATTATCAAGCTCGCAGTTTTTGTATCTGCATGAGTTAAATGCTGGGCCAAGCTTAAAAACACTAGCCTACATTACAACCAACGTTTATGAGTTTCTTTATATGTTGTAAACCAGTTGAACCCATCATCTTATACAGGACGAATTTTACAATTTTTGTTATCAATTTCTTTTCACAATTATTTTTATCCGGCAGTAAATTGTCCACTCTTGCTGCATTGAAATACTTGAAACTTGTTAAAAAAGTATATACAAAATAAAAGCGTTAACACCAAACTAGAAAAGACCCGAGTTAGAAGAGGAGGAAGTGACGTTAAAGGGTATTGTTGTCGATGCCCTGTAACAATTTCTTTTTGAAAGTAGCAATGAGAAGGCTGAGAACATCCATTCTTGGTACGGTAGCAAAGAAAAAAGGGGAACGTTGGGTGGGTATTGGCGATGCCCTGTAGCAATCAGTAACAAACTAAATCCATCACATTATTTTATTTACACGTTTTAAAACTGGTGCATTTCATCAAGTCAGTATAGCTTGATGGCTAGGGTGTCAGCCTACTGATTTGAAAGTTGTTGAGTTCAATTCCCGTCCAACCAGTGAAAATGGGTTGTTAGTTTAAGACAGGTCACAGGTATTGCTAACACTAGGCAGGTATTGCATAAGTATTAATGAAATGCATCACTTTCGTATGTCTTCTATAACTTACGTGTTCGTAAAGTAATTTTTATTTTACACAAAGACGAAAAAAAGAACAACTTCCCTAGGAAAGGGGTGAAATTCGGGCAAAGAAGCTGACACAACGGATTTTCTATGCTCCTCTACAAACAGTACTGGATGTGAAAAAAAAAGAATCAAATTAAGGGAAAATCAGTTAATTCAGATATTGATGCATGGATACAAGGAATGAGTGAAAGCGCGGTTGCTCTCTTGAACCGATTGCGTTAAAAATTGTTTCCCAGTGAAAATATCGACCTTGCATGTTGAATATCATCCAAGGAAACTGATCCCACCTAACAATACGGTTTTGCTATGCTTTTCTACGAACAGTACTGGCTGTGTAAAAATGGTCAAATTACGGAAAAACGAGTTAATTCAGACATTGCTGTACTGAGATGCCCTGAGATACAAGGTCTGCATAGAGTAAAAGTGGCCACTGTCTTGAACCTATTGTGTTAAAAATTGTTCCACAGTGAAACTATCGACCCTGCGTGGTCAAATTCGGGCAAGGAGACTGATCTCACCTAACAAAACGGCTTTTCTATACTTTTCTGGAAACAGTACTGGTGGAACAAAAGGAGTCGAATTAGTTCAAATTAAGTGTTAATGATTTACGTCACCTCGTATATGATCTAAGGTTATAAAAATGTTGAAATTGCGCTTTCAGTACATAATTTTTATTATTCAGACTTGCTGTCCTGAGATACCCTGGGATACAAAAGGCAGTGTGCAACTTCGTGGGAGCCAGCTAAATTGGCATAAATTTGACCAAGTTCTGCAAGGTATCTGTTGACTTAGACAGTACTGTCCTGGTATGCCCAGGGACATACAATGTCCTGGATACGTAATGCCCTGGGTTGCGTAATTTCGTGGGAACCATCTATATGGGCAGAATTTCACTCCGGGTAACTCTAGATAATTTATTAGAATGTACCACGCACCCAGTTCCAGAGTTGTGTGTTACTGTTAGAAATTAAATTATGTTGAATTTCTCCCGTAATTTTCACGCAGCATTGATGGCAGAAGGCACTAATGATTACTTAAACACAGAATAATAGACATATTTTATGCAGTGTTCTATATGAATTTGGGATGCTGCAGTGAATATTTTGACAGCAATTTTGTTTGCTTTTCAGTTGGTGTCCAAGGCAGACACAGATGCTACCATTAAAGCACTCTTGACCAAATACGACTTCTTTATTATCCCGGTTGTGAACCCAGATGGTTACAATTACACATGGGTAACGGTAAGTTGTTTTTATGGTCTTTATTTGCTTTATTTCCTCAGAAAATGACGAACAAACAATCAATGAAAGCGCATATTATACCTTTAATTGTTAAAGATTTAGCGTTGAGTATGTTTATTATGGTAGCCCAATAAAATACTACATCCTATAATTGTAAAGTGTAGATGCTAATTATGGGAGTGAGGTATGCGGTTTCACTATCCGAGTAGTCCGATGATGACGATTACAAAGTAGGTTTCGCACTTGCTTTTAGGACTAGCATGGCCAAAAGACTCAGACCGTAAAGAGATGAATTGATCAAGACTGGTAAAATGCTTAGTCAGATGAGCATCTGCCAAACCTCGCCTAACAGCTGTCGCCATAACTATTGTGCATCAAAGTTGTTCTTAAATGTGCAGTCATTTTCAAACCCCTCAGCAGGACATCACTGCGGAAGCATCAGACTCATCGGTTCTTCGAAGGGGTTTGTGCACTGAATCTGCCAACTAAATACGGCAGATGATGTAAACATAATTAACAAATGGTGAAGATTTTGGTCACACAGAGCATTCCTACTAAAGTGAAAGAAGATAACAAGCACACAGATAAAGTTATAAATGTATTTATTGGCCGGTATTTAACTTGAAACTGTTTAATAACACCAATGACAATGCAAGTGTAATTTAGGTGCGATAAAAATGAAAGCGGTTATTCTCACCCTATTGGTGATTTGTAATTACATACCTTGGTACAGGTACGCAACTATAAATCGCCTGTTGGGTGAAAATGATTGTTTTCATTTTTATCATGTTTACACCCAATAATGAGATACGCGTGGATTTAGAGACTTTAATGTAATTATGGTGGTGCTGGTGAGTATACAATGGTGCATACCTTCTTAAAACACGTCTTCTATAACATTGGCTGCCATTTTTCTAATCGATCCATCCAGAAAGTATGTTCTAAAACGAGTGAAATCACTTTTGTTACAAGCTGTCACTTAGCAGTTCAATGATTTAAGAATGTGTTCAACTTCAGCCCCCCCCCCCCCCGCCTGCTTTATCACTGTGTAGAGGTGAAAAACGTCTGAATTCACCGGTGAAGGAGATTATTTTAAATGTAATTAAGGTCAGAGGATTCATCGCTGAAGCTGTTTCAAATCCAAGAGTTGAATCCTAGAAGAAATTGCCGCTTCTTTGATAGTGTGGGCTGCCACCACCACCACTATGGTTAAGCCTAAGGCAGCAGGGCTCAGAATGTCCAAACAAAACTGTGTAGCATAATTGCTATGAAAAATAAAAATTTGGATAGCGGTTGCAAAATAATGGTTTTCATGCCGCATAGTTGTTTTTTTTTCTAGGAAGACAAAAGGGTGTTTTCTTTTTGCGTGATGGTTCAGCTAGAACAAGAGAATGTGAATGTCTGACGTAGACACTGCATCATTTTTATTATCTGATTTCTGAACATTCTGATGCTTTGTATTACAATTGCGTATCGCCTAAAGAATAATTCAACTTCATAAATAGTATAAAAATACACGAACTTCTATTGGAATTGGTATTACGAGCGTTCACTTTTGCCTCTGTAGTTGATTTTCTCAATATGCTACTCTAAGCTACGTCTGTGTTTTTTTTTTTTTTTTTGCTTCATGCAGGCAAATTAACATTGGCTTCACAGCATTTTAAATTACTGTTTTATTGTAAATGAGCTAGAGGTATTTTAAAAGTATTTTTTAACATAGTTATAAATTTCTTTTCACCTTGATGTTGCGTCGCTAAACTGCTATGCAAATTACAATTTTGCATCGCAAATGTCTACGATGGGACGTCACTCATTTCGATCCCTGAGCAGACAGACAGAAGGAAATCTGAAGCAATGCGGTGTGTTCCGCAACGTCGGCAACGTCAAAATTGAACCAGTCACAAGTGGTTGATAATGTTCGTTGATCGATATTTATGTCTGTGGTACGCCATCCCGTTTCGCATAGTGATAGATTTTAGTCAGTTTGTTCGTGGCTTAGCGCAGTGGTGTGTATTTGTTGGTGGCTGACAGTGTAGGCACAATGCGCGTACAAAATACTCGTCTGTTAATGTCGGTACATATTCGTGCCATCACATGCCGGGCAATTGTAAAAGATTCCAAAAGTGAGCAAAATTACCTCATTTGGCTGGCAACGTATCCTTAAATTACTATCAATGGCTCCGATCAGTGGAAATGTGTTAACCTACTTTTCGAACTGCTTTTAATTTTATTGACAGGCCCCCATACACATTTTAGAAACCTTGAGTCTGAAAGTAATTGGACACGTCTAATAAACTGCTCTCAATATTTTTCAGAACCGACTCTGGCGTAAAAATCGTTCCATACCTGATCCATTTAGCGGATGTATCGGAATCGATTCTAACAGAAACTTTCCCGATGGATTTGGAGGTAAACACACTTTTTTTTATTAATAGATAGGAGGATGTAGTGGCAAAGCATACTTTCGTGATTTTGGTTAAAACTCTGTATACATTTCGAATGCTTTTAATATGAAAATGACTCATATTCCATGCAAGTCACTTTTGGGGATTGATTGGAAAGAAATAAATCGTGTGACTACCGAGTTCGTCAAGGCATTTAACATTGGGAGATATTTCGTATATTGGATCGTTACTTACTCCTCCTGGTCTGTGAACCCTCCGGAGGTGGATGCGATTTTCCTAGTTTTACGGGTGGTATGGAATTGTCCGTTTTCTAGAAAGTTTTTTTTTTTTTCCAATTATGTAACGCTTTTGAAACATTATTTTGGTTTAAAGAACAAGCATGAACAAATTAAAAGAATTAGCACAGGAAC
>JAHWFP010023897.1:50775-66381 GCA_023313725.1 Lithobius niger
TTGTTCCGGCCAGGAAAAATTTATGTGATGCCTAGAACATGTATAACGTGTTATATATTATATATAACAATAATATATATACAACAATGAAAAAGTTTGCATTGTTGTCGAGCTTTATCCATTCAATATTTTTTTATCTTGTTTTAAATATTTTTTTTTCTAATTAAATTTTATGTACTATATTTGTTTTGTCATCGTTATTCTGTCTATACATGTTCTAGGCATCACATAAATTTTTCCTGGCCGAAATAATGCATTTATTCGGTATTTTTTGAACAAAACTCGTCCGGCAGCAATCCGTAATTCAAAACAATGCTATTTTAGCAAATACTATTGCCGCATGCGATTGCGAGTGCCATCTGAAAACTATTTTGGTGTAAATGAAGTTTTTGACGTGCGTAGAATGGAAGATTCCCAACCTTTACCCAAAAGACGTTGATCGAAAAACCATGGTATAGGTTATCAGCCACGTTCCGAGGAGTGATATGTAACAATGTCGAGGCCTGCAGGGCCGAGTCATTGTTGTATCTCTCCGAGGAAAGTAGCTGATAACCTATTTATCACCCAATTGTACGATCTCAGTCCGACAACAATAGTATAGCACGCACACAACAAAGGATGAATCTTGCTGACGTTCTTTTGCTCAAAAAGGTCGACAATGCGACAAAGATGTCATTGTTGACAGCATTGTTATTCATTGCTTATTGAAGGGTTCTGTGCTCTTGCAGGACTATCTACAGTACTGGCCGGATCTTGAATGAAAAATAGCATACGCCACTAGGTTGGGAAATATGGCCGCCGAAAACGCCACTTAAGCGATGATTGCCTCTTTTTGTCAACCGAGGGCGACACCGTCCGTACAAAAATGCAACGTTCCTTCCCTTGCAACACTTTCTGGATACACGAACGTGTCGCTTTTTTTTTCCAAGCGCACCGAAATAGCTTAACTGTGGCTGAGTGATACCTTAAAAACTATTTAAAAATATTTTAATACATAATAA
Source organism: Lithobius niger (assembly GCA_023313725.1). Classification (NCBI taxonomy): domain Eukaryota; kingdom Metazoa; phylum Arthropoda; class Chilopoda; order Lithobiomorpha; family Lithobiidae; genus Lithobius; species Lithobius niger. Next base: position 51,777 of record JAHWFP010023897.1, read on the forward strand.
AAATTTGTCACGCAAATCTACATAAAATTAAAATTACATTTTGATAACCGCCACTAGATGTCAACAGATGTCGCTCCTCTCCGTACAAAACTTCACCGATGCGATTTGCCAATTTCCGAACAGACCTCAAGGAATGGGACAGTCGTGGCGTCCATTTTGTGTACCCCCTCTAATTCGTTGTAGGTCGGGCCAGTTAGTTTAGTAGCCATGGCTCTTGTTTATTGATTTTAACTCGATTCCGAAGTGCCCCATCACCGTGCATACCGCGGAAACTCAACGACGAGCAGCCTCGTCAGACAACTTCTCTTACATTTCTTTTTAGGAGAAATTGTTTGAAGGGGCTATTCGGCGTTGAGTTTCCACGGTACTGAATCGTAAATAACCTTTACCGTTCAGTATCATAATGTTTTCGTGCTACAAGAAAAAATAAATAATAAAACGAAAGCATTTTTTCTTCCTTAAGCAAAACAAGCTCTTCACGGTGCTTTCTTAATTTGAATCGAGATTGTAACGTCCTTTTTAACATCTGGAGTAAACGTGATGTTCTTAAATTCATAAGGAGGTGTGATATCCAGGCGTGATATCCAAGAGCAGGCGTGATATGCGATAACAACTCCCCCTTTTGCATCTCAGTCCTGAACCATTGTTGCAATATTGTCGTGCTCCATTGTTAAAAGAGGACTGAGATCGTGAAATTGGGTGATAAGGTGGTAAAAGGGATAAAGCCTTAATAATTATTATGACCATACTTTCTTCGTTTTCATTGTTTAAAAGGCGCACGATATATTCCGTATCAAAGGATCAAAGGATTTTAGCGAGCGTTAACCGCACCCGGTTGCAACAATGCTTTCTCTTCAAAACTAGCACGATTCCCTCTTATCAGAAAAAGCATTGTTTAAAAGTCGCACGAAATCAACTTATCACCAAAAGCATTGTTTAAAAGTCACACGATAACTACTTATCGTGCGACTTTTTAACAATGTTTTCGCTGATAAGTTGATTTCGTGCGACTTTTGCAGAACCTGTAATGACACGACGTAGAACGTTAAGTATTAAAATACTGCCGGTATTTTATAGCTGAATTAATTCCCAAGCACTCACTTTCATAAATCGACAAACTTATGGTTTATTTCCACTTTTGTAGAACATGTAGTGGTGCTACCTATAATTTACCTGCTACAAAATAGCACAGCCAATAATTCAAAAACGTCGGATCAGTCATTAGCAAGGAAACATCAGTTGATACTTGTTCATCATTTCCACCCGAACGAGCATTATGTTCCTGGGTTCAAGCCAAGTACACATTTACTGCCCATAACGTAGAACGTTTAGAATTAACACACTGCCTAGAGGTTTGCAGCTGATAGCACTCACTTGCATAAATCCTTCTGGCTTACTTTTATTCAAAAGTTTGCCCACAACTCGTTGGCTTTCCGGACTAAGCCACAAGTCGTCATCATCTTTAAAGAGTTCCAACACTCCCAAATCGGGTGATATGCGATTGCCAGCCGTCTAGGAAGCTTCGAAATGCGAAACACAACAATGGACAAACACGTGCCACTAATAGTTAGGTAGCTAACAAGGATGCACGTAAACATTGTTAGGTAAAGTGCCATTATTGCTTGGCGCCATCGAAAGAGAACGAAAGCATGGTCATAAGAAACTTATAGCCATACTTTTGCAACAATGGTCCGCCGTTATCGGACGTGATTTATCGTGCGCCTTTTTCGCTAACAGGTTCCTCGGACTGAAAGAAACGTCCTCGGCTGCACCTCGGCTGCGCCTCGGACTTTTCTTTCAGTCCTCAAAACCTGTTAGCGAAAACAACGCACGATAAATCACTTATCGGCGGACCATTGTTGCAAAAGTATGGCTATAAATATTACTTATGACCATAGTTTCTTAGTTTTCATTGTTTAAAAGGCGCACGACAAATCCCGTATCATAGCGGTTGTAACAATGCTTTTTCTTCAAAACTAGCACGATTCCCTCTTATCAGAAAAAGCAATGTTTAAAAGTCGCACGAAATCAACTTATCACCAAAAGCATTGTTTAAAAGTCACACGCTAACTACTTATCATGCGACTTTTTAACAATGTTTTTGCTGATAAGTTGATTTCGTGTGACTTTTGTAAAACCTGTAATAGCACGACGTAGAGCGTAGAGTATTAACACACTGCCTGGTGTTTGATAGCTGAATTAATTCACTAGCACTCACTTGCGGAAATCGACCAAATTCTGGTTTATTTCCATTTTTGTTGAACTTGTAGTGCGCAGGTGCTATCTACAATTACCTGCTAGTAATCAAATTTTAAATCCAATCCAGCCGTTTTTAAATAAAATGTTTTTGGTCGTGCAGTTGGTTTATCGACGTGTTGCGTTTGGTCAGCCATCTTTTCACACTGGGTTTCGATTTGAGGGTTTACCACTGCCTGCACTGATGTGCACTGATGTGGCACCGGAGTCTTGCTGAATACTTGTCTTTAACTGCGTTTTGGGTTCCCGGTTAACGTTGATGGGATCTAAGAAATCGGAAACAATTTTAAGTCGGTCGTTACTTGCACGTTTGGAGCACCGTACTCCTTCCACACTACAGTGCCCAGTCTACTGCATAATCAGCTGTTCGTCCACATTTTTACTGAACAAACGGTGGTTTGTGTGTGGCTCTATATATGCAACGTCACATATTTGCTTCATGTAGTTGGCTAGTTGATGCTTACAACCTTTTGAGCTGAAAATCTTATCTTACCGTCTTTACAAGGTAAGGGACGCCTGTAGAATGGTCCTTCCTTTGGTACTGAACTCAAATACTTTTTCAGAATCGAGTAAGCGCATGAATCATTATTTGGCACAGCATATTGTTTAAGCTCTTTAAAGGCTACTTTTCGATGACGAAGACCATCCTGATTTGTTTTATTGTTCTTTCCTGTAAATTTTACGTAATCTCCAGCTGCCTCATGACCAAAGGAGTACTGCTCCACCATAAGGTCGGAGTGTTCATCTTTTCCTCTCATCGCACAGATTTTGCAGTTTATAAAAAACACGGCATAGCTGAAACTCAAGCTAGTTGTACAATCTAACACTTTTTCCCAAATCAGTGCCTCTTCATCTTCTGAAAATGGTGTGGGCTTGCTTTCGAACAATACCGATGCCTTCACGTGTCAAAGATTTCATTTTAGCATCAAGTATCACCCGAAAAGTTTTGAAGATATCATTGCTAACGTCGAGCAAGTTGCAGTCATTACGTCCATGCACATTCCTCCCTCAAGTAACGCATTAGTCCACAACATATCGCGTATAAAAAATTGGCAGGATACCATTCACAGTCCTCTCGTTTGACTTCCGCTACAAAATAGCACAACCAATGTTTCAAAATCGTCAGATCAGTCAAGGAAACATCAGTTGAAACCTGTTCACCATTTGGACCCGAACGAGCATTACGTTCCTGGGCACAAGCCAAATACACATTTACTGCCCACAACGTAGAGCGTTTAGTATTAACACACTGCCTAGAGTTTTGTAGCTGAACTAATTCACTAGCACTCACTTGCGTAAATCGACGAGTTTCTGGCTTACTTGCACTCAAAACTTCGCTTTCAACTCGTTGGCTTTCCTGACTAAGCCACAAGTTGTCCTCGTCTTTAAATAATAATAATAATAATATTTGTTACGATAGCAACGGGTCTGGCAAGGACTGGGGACACTGACAGCCAGCCACAATTACATGTAAATACAGTGTACAATAATGTACAGTGTACAATACACGGCCAAGGAATGGATGATGGTAAGAGGTTTAGGGACACGAATGCCTTACCACCAAGGTTAGACCTGCCAGGGACGCAAAGGCCCCCGATGGCATCGCCAAACGTGCAGGACATGGGAAGGGTGTGGAAAATGTTAAAAGGCCCAAAATGATGCTGTATAATTAAAAAGTATGAACAGTGCTAAAAAATTGTATGCTACGGCGAATAATAATTAAAAAATATATATATATGTATATAAATATCAAAGGCCAACCTGATAAAACGTGGTGGCTGGACTACCGCAAGCAGCCTACATGCCATTAAAAATTTTAAAAAGTGGTATATTTTTAAGAAGACGGATTTGCCTGGGACCACAACACAGTTCTCAAATGGAAGAGGGGGGTGGATTGCTGGTGAGGAAAAACAGTTCCAACACTCCCAAATCGGGTGATATGCTGTTGCCAGCCATCTTGGAAGCTTCGAAGTGCGAAACACAACAATAGACAAACACGTGCCGTAGGTAGCTAACAAGGATGCACGTGAACATTGTTAGGTACTGCCATTGCTGCTTGGCGACATCGAAAGAGAACGAAAGTATGGCCATAAAAAAACTTATAGCCATACTTTTGCAACAATGGTCCGTCGATAAGTGATTTATCGTGCGCCTTTTTCGCTAACAGGTTCCTCGGACTGAAAGAAACGTCCCAGGCTGCGCCTCGGGCTTTTCTTTCAGTCCTCGAAACCTGTTAGCGAAAACTGCGCACGATAAATTACTTATCATTGGCGGACTATTGTTGCAAAAGTATGGCTATAACTATTACTAAAGGCCTTCACCATTAAAAGAGTTTACAAACCGCAAAGTAAGGCAAAAAAGAAGTGTAAGGCGTGCAACATTAATTAACAAATTAAGTTGTCTCCCACACCACCGACTCTGTCTGATTCACACGCCATTGAATACTGAGAGTTTATAGGCTATTATGGAACTATGTCATGTACAAGCCACATCTTTGAACCTGCAAGAATTAAGGCCGCCCCCCCCCCCCCCAAAAAAAAAACCCAAAAAACAATCCAATATCAGATCGATCACTTACTGCAATTTTTGCGTTGTAAATTAGACTATTATTCTTATTTTTTTTTTTTTTGTATTTATACAGGTGCTGGTACGAGCCCAGATCCCTGCGCTCATGAATATCCCGGTCTAAACGCCTTCTCAGAAGCCGAGTCACGTGCTGTGAAGAACTACACGGAAGCCCATGCGAATCAAATCAAAATCATAATCACTCTTCACTCCTTTGGTCAAATGTGGTTGTCTCCATGGGCATATCTTAATCAAAGACCAGACGACTATGATGTCATGGTAATTTTAGAATTCAGTTTCGTTTACAGTACCTTAAATATCGAAGAAAGAAAGAACCGACACACTAAAATCAACACTAAATGTTGTCGCACCACAGCCTCCGAAAGTAAAGGAACAAATTGCAAAAGAAACGAAACCATTTTTATTGTACTCTTATTAGCAATGGAAACAACATATCAAAACTCTTGAAGAATATATTAAGGGGAACATTTTCAAAATGGCGATTTCAATATGGCCACCATCCATTTATCGCTTCTTAGCCTTATTGTCTAAACAGCCCCTGAACTATATAATTTTAATCATGAAAACACTTCTATGCACATTTACTCTTCTTATTTAGTGCTTTCAGATGCAACCAAATTTATTGATATGGAATCAAAATACAGATACATTTCACCAAATCATATATTTTCAGAAGTGTCTGTGTCAGCTGCTGAATGTGATACCTGAGCATCCTCCACAAGCAGCTATGCACAGCTTGATGCTTTCTACAACTACAGTCACAGTCAATCTTACAGTCGTACCTATTGCAGCAAGAATAAATGGAGGTGCTGGTGGAATATTTCTTGTGATTGGTACTAATTTGTCTCCAGCTTTCAACCCATAGTCGTCAGATCGCACTGTGTCCGAGTTGACCATCCAGCACCAACCTGGTAATAGACTCTTAAGGACTGATTCTAAGCAGCTGCTGCAGTTGGTGGAAGTGTGTGAACTGCAATGGACGATATAGAAGTGGTGACTGTTTTACCAGGGCTTTTATGTCTCAATTCTTCTATCTTCTCCCCAGGTCGACCTTTGTAGAAACAGGCAATTGCTTTTTTTTCCTGCTTCGATCATGTCCTCTTGTGATGCTGGTTGACTAAATACCTTGGCTTGCTAAATGTGTGTATATCTGCTTCTCAGTTTTTTCAATGGAAAACCTTTTCCAACTCCAAACAAATCAGAGGTGCTATCACATCCTGCAATTTCGTGTGCAAATGGCAGAAAAGTTGATAAACCTTCACCTAGTTTTTCCTTCAAGCACTGGATGTTCCATAATCTTGGTTATTTTCTTACTGCCAAGCTTTACTTCTGATGCGAAATAGATGGTAAAGAGTTCACTGTTTACACAAAAACACAATAGCGCTAATAGATGTGTCCTCACCCATTACGACTATTTTCCGTGCAGCAGAATTGCGGACTGCAGTTTGGACAATAAGCAAGTCAGCATCACCTGGAGCTCGTAGAGTTGACTGACAGCAACTGGCATTCAACCTAGAACTAAGCATATTAATTAAACACTGCTTATTAGCAGCATTTGCTCAGAAATGGTCTTGCTTAACCATTAGTGGCATATCTTCTGTAAAAGCTACAGTCACTCTTGCATTCTTCGTAGTCTTTGCTGAAGGGCAACATCTTTAATTAATGGCCTACATTCATAATCATCAGAAACAATGATAGGATGATAGTACTGTTTTAGTGTGTATTGCATAAGATAGCGGTTGGAACGTTTCTCTTTTTTTGCCATGTCAAGTGGTGAAGAAGAGAGTCACCATCTTGCACTAACTGTTGAGGAATGTCACTTTCTATAATAGGTGGGATATTGAAGCCTAATGGTCCTCAGTGCGTCTGCAAGACCAGCCTTCTTTGCTTCTTTCATGAGTCCAGCAGCATCAAACATACATGGTGGGTTATGACATAAATCGTACCAAAAAATATCTATATTTTCATCTGTTGACTTCTCCAATAAAAGTAGGTGCTGGAATGGGATCTGAGGGTCAACCCACACCTGCATCTGTGAGGACAGAATTATTTGAATTCAGAGTGACAGAACGTTTATCTTTTTTGAATTTATATTCTATAATCTTTTTCCAGTCATAGAATTAAGCGCCTTCTCACCAACTTCCTTTGCTGTGTTAACATGGACCCCACCCACAGCTGTGATCCCATTTGCAATGTACCGTAAGAAGCAATCTTTAGGTGATGGCGTCTCTTTCCTGCAGGTACTGTAAAAAGTATCTTGGTGACTTTCTCATCTCGTTGTAGCCTTGCCTGGGTGCAATCTGTATGCTGCTTACTAGTCTGTTACTCCCAAGTAAGTCAACTTTTGCAGATAACTCTTAACGGCTGCACAGGCTGGCGTATACAGAAGCCATACCTGTCGTTGTGACTCCTCCAATCCTCAATCACATGTCAAACCACATATAGTTTATCATTTCTTATCAGCACTTGTTCGATGGCAAGGTCTGATGAAATTCTTGCCCAGTAACGATCTGTCCTCCGAACTACATGATGTCCTGCAATAAATTGGTTGTAAATGTCTGGATGCTCATTCTCCAGTATCAGCATCTGCTAAAGATATAGGTGGACAGATTTAGCATAATTGGTGTGCTCAGCAGCTGCGAAGTACGGGAGCATAGCCTGACATGCTTAAATGCAATTTCCAGGTTCCAGTTCGTGCCCCTCAGATGAAAAACCGGAGGATGTCGGTTATGTCCATGTATTGTAGCCAAAGGCAAGCAGTACACATATTAGTATTAAGTGATGTTTTTCATGATTCAGTGTTCTCTAATTCTTGGAAGTAGTTCATTTGAGGACAGATCTTTATTCGAGAGTTCCTTTGATGTGATCTTGTCATACAAGCAAAGTATCGCCTCGTAGTACGTAATGACTAGCTGTTGAAGAGATTCTCTTAACTTGTGCATTGCTGGCTGTTCTAAAGGTGAGGATTCACTTGTTGCCGATGTTGGTCTATGACGACTCAGGGAGTGGACGATTGATTTCAAGCAAAGGGTCAAGCACAATTCACACCTTACAGTACAGCTAGGGGTTCTGTACTCAGAGTTCACATATTAGGCACTGACTCAGGTTTAGAAGCCTGGTCAGCCCTAGCGTAGTGCTCAGAGAGACGACCTTATCGGTTGCCTCTCCTCGACTGTCTCCAGATCTGCGCTCAGCTCCTCACCTAGACAATAGACAATAGACTTCGTCTTAGGCTATTACGTCACGTGACCAGCTGTACTGCATAGAACCGGATCTTCCTGGTTGGGCCAGTAGGAGCCATTCATGCAGTCCTGTTGGCGCATGCTCAGTAGGCGCGTTTGAGCGCGGCTAATGAGCAGGTGCACAGACAGAATACGTAACTGGAAGGCGCACCATGAAGTGTTACTTCATGTGGCGTATTGCTATCATGTAAACAGCCGGTTACAGGTCAAGCAAACGTCCCCATAGCAACTAGCTCATTTAGGGCAGCATCTACTGAGAAATGACCTCTAATAGCTCTTGATACGGCTTTTCCACTGAGCATATGAATTACACTATTGGGCGCATTCGCAGGTCCAAGTACATCCTGAAGACCTGAACATGACTTAAGATGGCCAATACATCCGAGGTAGCTCATCTCAGTGTGGAATCCTCCTAAACGTAGTTTTCAGTCCGTAGATCACTACTCTGAAGTTCACTATTTAAAATGATTTGTCCCTTCTGCTACTGCTATTGGTCGAAAGTAAGGTTGGTTTCACAGAATGACGTCTGGCTTCACTGCACGCACAGTTTAGTGCATGTTGAGGACACGCACAACATGTTTGTGGGATTCATGTCTATCATTGGTAGGAATTAAAAAGCGGATTTATAAGGGTGCTTTCCTTGTCGTATTGCTTACGTCATTGCAGGCCAGGCAGGTCTAGGGGAACGTAATGACTACAAGAGTTTCCGTAAAAGATCCAGTATCCACACAGGGTCAGTTATAGGGGTTTCCTCTAGTTCTGCATAGTGCAGTGAATTTATACCTGCATCTCCTGTGTAGAAGATGATGTTAATACTAAAAATATATGTTTTTTTTTAAAGTTACAATACTGAAATGATATGATGAACAAGCTGTCAAAACCGGTCCGTAGCGACTGCCCCTCCCAGTCGTAACTGCTCCTCCGTCCCCCGGGCCCCCCCACCCCTCGGTACGGCACCGTTTTTTAGAACGCCACCCTCCCCTCCGCATCAAACTGTGCAAGAAAACACAGTTGGCAATTTGAGTTGTCGCTCGGATAAATTTTCCTGCAAATTATTAGAAAAATTTCAGCCGGTCCACCCCCCACCCTCACTAAAATAAAAAAAAAAAAAATTATTTTACAATTTTTTCATGTGGAAAGTAAAAGGAAAGCAAATGTGAATAGATGTATTTACATGATACAGGTGTTAGTTACATTGCAATCAGAACAATAAGGTTATGAACTGGGAACCAGATGGTAGCCATGTTTAATTCGTCATTTTGGAAATGTTCCCCTAAAAATATTTTTCTAGATTTTTGATATGTTGTTTGTATTGCTTAGAAGAGATAAATACAAGTGGTTTCATTTCTTTTGCAATTTGTTCCGGGTGGACCCCTCTTTTTTAGTAGGTTGACTGGAGTTGACCTCCCCTCAGAAAAGCAACACAATTGACGCGGCGTCAGGTTGCTCAGCCGCGCTATTTGTCAAATTATTACATGTCAAACCTACCTACGTTGCCTTTTGGATTTAAATGTCAGACTGCGTGAATGGGAAATTGAAACCACAACCTTTTGAAACTAAAGGCCGAAGCTTTACAGCTACGCCATACTGACACGCTGACACGGGGAAAAGAAAACGTCCATAATCAGCATTTAAAACGCACTCATATACATACGAACATACACTTTCCAATCTTCACTGAAAAGTGTTGGAAAGTGTTTGTTTATATGTGCGTGTTAAATGCTGCCTACGGACGTTACCTTTAGGGGAAGGGGAATTGATTTTTAATGGCACGTTGACACAGCTAAGTCATTAGCGCTTTAAGCTGTGTCAGTATATGGCTTACAGTAGAACTTCAGGTTCAATCCCCAGTCAGGCAGTCTGACATTTAAGTCCATCTGTTGATAGACGGTGTCTCTAAATGCTCGTTTCTAAATTCACCACTTACCAAAGGTCTCATTACACTTGATTTTAGTCGCTGTTTTTGGCTTTCTCACACGGCCTTTCCTTTATGAGGCTTTGGGTGCACCCTCGTTTCTGCGATGCGGCAAATTCTGTCTGTTGAAATATAAGTGATAGTGTGTCGTTATTGGCTACGCAGTGTGCATTCAGCTTGTTTCTTTCAAAGCATCTCAAGTGATGGCTCAGACGACGTGAGTGTCGATGTCGTGATCGGGTCGTTGGTTTCGTATTCTGGGCACTAAATGTAAGCTTATCGAATTTTAGCAGTTTTTAGTGTACGATTTTTCACTGTTCTCCTGTAGCGTTTCTTTACTTCTGTTTATTTATTGTGTAGATTGGCGTTTTCTTTTTTAAATCTCTACCCGTAAAAATATAGTATAAACAATTTTCTCCCTTTTAACTCGCAGTACCCCACCCCAATAAAGCGATGTAAATGCTCTGATGTAAATGTCTTGCTTAATCCCGTACTAAGATTGTAGTTTTGTTTGTTTGTTTGTCCGCAGTGGGAATCTCGGTAATCTTTATTCTATTGAAGTCCTTAGGGGGCAACGCGGAGGCTAGATCAGACCCCCGTATGTGGGTGACTGCTAACGGTGGTGTTTAATTTGTATGGAATTTCAACAATAATTGGCAGATGTAGTAACGTCGCAGTATTGCAAACAGGAAATCACACCAATGTTCTGTAAAACCGGCCATGTACGGGGGGGGGGGGGGCTGCCCTAGGTGTTACAGTATTTTTATGCAAACGGGAAATCACAACAATGCTCTATGACACCGGCATATAGGGGAGGCTACCCTACTATCGCATGGGGCAAGGTGGCTTGATGGTTAGCATGACCATCTCATGTGCCAGAGGTCCCGGGTTCGAGTCCGGCCTCGGCCGGCTCTGGCATTTTCGGGAAGAGAAGGGCCCTGTGATGTCTTGTGCTCATGTCGATTGTGGCATGTAAAAGACCCTAGGACTTTCCGATGGGATTCACCTAGCAAAATTGTCCCTCTCTCCTTCTGGTGCCATGGCTATTGCTGGGAGCGCGTCGAAAGCTAAGCCCTACTATCGCGTAAAAAATAAAATAGGGAGAAAGCGAATTTACGAAAGCGTCGAAAGTCCGGTGTGGTTTCAAAACCAAAGAAAATAAACATGGCTCTTTTCCCAATCGACTATAACTGATACCGAATATCAAGACACTTCACGTGCTTTTATATATGTATTGTTGAATCCCAATTCATCTGAAACGGATAATAAATCTCCGAACATGGCAAAGCAAAAGATAATGTCCAGAAGAGTTTCCTTTTGAAGAATATTGTCTCTCACACTGATATTGATATAGATATGTTTATTACATTCCAAAATATTTCATAGGATGATGGGCAGATCAGGCAGAAAAAGAAATTTGCAAGGGACCACTTTCCAGTTGTCGATCATTTCATCCTCTGCAGTAAACTCTGCCGACGTAAACTAGCCATCATGACCACCTCTTTTCAAATCATTGTGGGTGGCTAAAAGTTACCACACTTTTACCATTTTCAGTTTTTTTTGTGATGCGTCATTTACGTGTGGCAAACTAGGAGGATTCGGTACTTGGATCCATCTGATTAAGACATGACATTTTGTCCGTATGGTTGGAGTACCATCTGTCATGACAGCAGAACTATCTGCAATTATTGTCTTATCACTGGATTTATGTATGGACTACACAAACCACACTTCGCATGTAGTAGCAAGAGTGTCTGGACAAGGTTTAGCAAAAAATAAATAAAATCGGAATAGGACATAGGATTAAGAAAATACCAAGGTGAAAAAATGGGAAGAGGCAGGAATCAACAGTATACGCTGACTCGCTAAATGGCTGTAACATTTTTGCACAGTCGTTGTCGTTGCCGTTGTCGTTGCCGTTGTTGTTATAGAGTGAGACATCTACTTTGAGTTCGTGGGTACCCTACACCTTGGGTCTACGGGAATGAATGTGCTGCTGATTTATCCAGGAGACACTTACGGTGGGTATATCCAGTTGAGGTTTAAACTTAATCCTTGGGCTAAGCTCGGTAATGAGGGGAAATGGTGATATCCATCACGAAGTAAGTTGATGGCTAAGCAAAATTTAGCCTGTAGGTCGAGGACTAACTTAATACTGAGTAGTTAGCCCCGAGATGTAAAAAGTAGTGATATCCATTTAGTATTAGCGTTATTCCTGAGCTTTAACAGCATTTTTACATAAGTATATCGACGGCTAATTTAGCTTAAAGGTCGAGGTCTAAGGAGTAAAGAGCTAACAAAACCCCCAACTTAGTCCAACATGGATATCACCAAATTTTTTCTCCAGTCCACTAAACTCCCAGGTCGAGGGTTAGTTAGATCCAGGGCTAAGCTAATCCGGGGCTAGTTTAGACCTCAACTGGATATCCCCACCATTAGAAGAAGAATGTCAGACAATTATGCTACAAACCAATCATAAAGGTTTGCGGGCAGATTTGATGGCACTTGCACAGAGTAAATGGTAGGGTTGGTGGTTTGTGAAGAGGGTCGGACTCATTTATTTAACATGCTCCCCTCCATTGGATACCTGCCAGAGAGATTTAGACTTTCTCACTCGCAAATCTGCGGCATTACTGACTAGATTGAGGGTTGGCTTAATTATTTCATTTCTAAATGAGTTGAAGTTCGTCAGATGTGCTTCTGTGGTGTAGAAGTGGAAACACTAGAACACTTCATGTTATATTGGCAATAATTGTTCTCACCCCAAAGGAAGAGTTACCTCAGTGAATTCCCGATGCAGTTGACTTTGTTTTTAGGTGTGTCACCGCACTCTGCCAATAAGAATAATTTCAGGCGACTGAAGGCAGTAGTCGCTTTTTGTGATGAGTCAGGAAGATTTTCTTGTTAATTTTAGTTCCGTTATAAGTGTTTTAGTATTGATGCTAAGGTAGATTAGTTGTAGTATGTAGGATTTATTAGTGGTGCTGATGACCTGTATGGGTCAGAAATTGGTAAATAAACAAACAAACTATGGATCTAGAGAATTGCAACACAGTCCCGAAGCCCCAACTCCATTTACGCGAGACCTGCCAGCAAGCTACCCAAGCTACACGGACTAGCGTTCCGCTGTTCTCGCTGACGCCCAACTCGCTCTCGCTACCCGCTCCTCAAATTCCATTTATTCAAGCCACTTGGCTAACACTGCGGTACACTAGCGTAACTCTGATTGGTTCTGAGTGGCTCTAAAATGAATTCATATCTTTGCTCATAGCTAATTACTGGAAGACTTTCAGATTCATACAATAGCATTCGGAATCAGTGCATTATTCTATAGTTTTTCATAACGAAAGCAAGTTTCCCGACTTTTGTGAGAAATGAACGATCGTTTCTAGCGGTGATTTAGCTCTGCGGCCTGTGGCCTGTTTTGATCGGAGACGAACAATAGCGTGCTTCACGATTTGAACTTAGTTTGCATGCCATTTCATGGCCCCGATTATTAAATGCACACCTATCTACGTGCTGATTCATTTTGTTTGTCTAGCAATTAAAGTATTTAGCTAAACTTGAGTAGCAAATCGATCGAGTGCAGGGAATACGCAACGGCTTGTTTATGGCGCCATCTTGCCTGAAACGTCATCGACTACCTCTTCCTGATTGGTTGCCAGCAGAGCAAGCTGAGCGAGATGACCCTGCTAGCTGAAAGATTCTAGGCCGAGTAGAAGCATGCGAGACCGTGTACTTAAGCCCCAACTCCATTTACGCGAGACCAGCAAGCAAGCTAGCCACGCTACACGGACTAGCGTGCCGTTTTCCTCGCCGACCCTCTGGCTAGCTCTCACTACTTGCTCCTCAAATTCCATTCAAGCGAGCATTCAAGCCACTTGGCTACACTGCGGTACACTAGCGTGACTCTGATTGGCTCTAAAATGAATGCATATTTTTGCTCCTAGCTAATTACTGCAAGACTATCAGATTCATACAATAGCATTTTCTGAATCAGTGGATTATTCTCTAGTTTTTCATAACGAACGCAAGTTTCCCAACTTTTGTGAGAAATGAACGATCGTTTCTAGCGGTGATTTAGCTCTGCGGCCTGTGGCCTGTTTTGATCGGAGACAAACAATAGCGCGATTTGAACCTAGTCTGCCTGCCATTTCATGGCCCCGATTATTAAATGCATTCCTATCTAAGTGTCGATTCATTTTGTTTGTCTAACAATTAAACTATTTAGCTAAACTGAGTGACGAACCGATCGAGTACAGGGATACGCAACGGCTTGTTTATGGCGCCATCTTGCCTGAAACGTCTTCAACTCCCTATTCCTGATTGGCTGCCAGCAGAGCGAGCCGGGCGAGGTGGCCTCGCTAGCCGAAAGATTCTGGGCCGAGTAGAAGCGCGCGAGATGGCCTCGCTTGTCTTGGCAAGACCAATCGAAAATTTATTCGATCCGTACTTTCCATACCTAGCCGCAATGTTGATAGGCAGACGCGCGTAGGCTACACAAAAGTATGATGGCAGGTTGCAGCGAACGTTATGTGTAAATTTGGAGAAAAAAATGCAATAAAATTCGATGGAGGGGGAATATGCTTTTACGACAATATTGGTG
>JAHWFP010023897.1:66781-82063 GCA_023313725.1 Lithobius niger
CATGAGAGAAATGAAACTACAGTTTATGCTACAGTATAAACACCCGTTGCAGCATGCGGGTAATGCAGTGAAGCACACTTCAGTCCCGGTTGATACACGGGTGTTTATACTGTAGCATAAACTGTAGTTTCATTTCTCTCATGTTACTTTCACCTGATTTTTTTTTTGTTAAATTATTTACGAAATTCATTTATTCACAGATGAAAGCTGCAAACACTGCTGTAAATGCCCTGACGGCAGTATCTGGAACTATATACAGAGTTGGAGCTCTAAGTGAAGTGTTGTGTAAGTACTTTGGAACAGTGTGCAACAAATGAAATGATCATTAGGCAACCTATTTTTGTTACAAAGGGGGGGAAATATTTCCTGATAACCAGCTAAATTTTCGACTGCAAACACTGCTGCAAGTGCCCTGAGTGCCACGAGTTACCCTATGGTTATCTCGCTCAGGATCAAGAGGGACAATTTTGCTGGGAAATTCATAAGTTCTTCTGCATGCCGCCAGGAGTGCCATAGGGGAAGACCCGTAGAGCCGAACGGTATAAGATCTTGCCTTGTTGGGTCGTGACCCCATGCGGCCTGTTGCACGAATGCATGATCTTAGTTACTGCGTGACTAACCTACGTTTTAAAACTGCGCTGTGTTGGTTTTTACTAATAAATACGTTCTGGCAAACAGTAGCGTTGAAATGACCTTGATGCAAGGCAAGCGTTTCGTTTGTTTAAGCCAATGCTGACAGGGCTAGCAACTGTTTCTTACTATCTGAAAAGTACTCACCTTCTATGTGCTAAAATCGCCTGATTTGTTTATTTTATGCCCGAAACAATTTACAACTTTTAATTTCCGTTTTAAATCTCATTAAGATTAGTTTAGGTAATTTCCCGCTAGGATCGCTGGTGGCGTTTCCCATATAATAACGATAAAGTGACCATGGCTCTCACTTTGCTTCGGGCAGTGTATACTAGCAACACACGATACCACGTTACGCTATTTTTATTAGGCCAATCGCCTCATCGCCCATATCGCCAGTCAAGATGGCGGATAATTTGAAACTTCGCGAACTTCTCGGTTCAAATATTTTTACCACGTGTACGTGCATCAAAACCCTCAGGACAACCATCCTGCCTGCCACAAACACAGGGAGTCTAATTTTCTCAACATTCAATGTGAAATATGGGAAATGCATGACGAAAATTCCGTTAAAAAAATTCTTAAGAACGTGGTAGAAAACAGATAAAAACCGAGCGCAACTCAAGAGAAAAAAAATGGGTCGGCAACTCCAGTTTCTAGTAATTTGGCGGCTAAGGCCCCTTAGATATTATACTAGAAGCCTTAAGTACCGATGTCAATGCTCCAATCGTATTTTGTCGGCTGAAACTATTGCCCACAGCGGTAACCCCTTACCTGTCACCGATGCAACGAACGCTGACATTTCACAAGCAGGTTCATCCTTGTTTGATGATAACACACCACTGTAAGCTAGTAGCATTCAGCTCGTCATTTCGAAGTTACCAAGGCAACGAGGGCAGACATGAATGCACAATTAGATTTAATGCATTCGACGGTAAATAAAGAATTTAAATATAATATTGATGACCGCTTTCCGGCTTTCAAAGAGAGAATTGTGAAATTGTTAGCTAATAGCGGCCCAGAGCCAGCGCCGGCGATGGCGCCGGCATCTAGTGTTAATGCGCCTCATTAATCTCCAGGTCACCCTCCAAGGTCAAGGTCGCTTCTGCGGTGCACTGTATCGAGACAGAAATAAAGCATCTCGTCCGCAGAACCTATGACGCTTCAAAAATTAAGAAGTCAAAAGATGACTCCAAGTTTGACTCAAGATGACTCAAAAGATGACTCAAAAGATGTCTCCAAATTTGCGGGACGACTTAAAGGTTGGCAATGAATTGCTTTCTGATGAGAACCGAACTAGTCTTAGATATAAAATTAATCGTGGGGCAACATCGTCGCATGACCTGCAATTGCCTTTATCTCTATCAACTGACTTTTCCAACTGACTTCGGAGCAAAGAATCTGAAACCCACTGTTGCTCCTATGCGTGTTGTCATCAAATCACCCATTGTCATCACCCATTATTTCACGCTTCTTAATGTGTTCCTTTCGGCTTTGCTGGTGTGTGGCGCGCAATCAAGCACCCCTCCAGTGGCGATTGGAAAAAGTGTATGCTTACATGTATATGTGTGCGTGTTAAATGCTGCCTATGGACGTTTCCTTTTGGCCGTGTCAGTCTGGCTTAGCGGTAGGGCCTTGGCCTTTGATTTCAGAGGTCCTGGGTTCGATTCCCCGCTCAGGCAGTCTGACATATAAGTCCAAAAGGCAACGTAAATAGGTTTGCGTCCGTTTTTAGTTCATCAAATCTATAGGACCAATTGTAAATCCAGAGTGGCTAGAAAAGGCCCAATGCCCAATAAGAGCCCTCCGCCACTACTTGGAAAGAACAGAAGTTCCTAAATCCAAGACAAGCACAGCGGAAAGGAATGTACCTACAACAGTGCTTTTCCTACAAGTCGCAGCAAGTGGGTAATTCAGCCCGATATCTATGACTCCGTTCAAACTAGGGAAATGGATTTGTGATGTGATCAAAAGAGCTCACGACTTAGGGCCCAGCCACTGGGACTTGACTACAGAGGACCACGTGGGCACACGAACTGAGAGCCTTAGCAGCCTCCTAGGCTTGGTCAATAACTGTGGAACACCAGTGGGTGAAGTTGTGGCTACGTGTTCCTGGAACAACTGCAACACCCTCATCTTGCACTACCTCAAAAATGTTTGTGCGTCGAGTGGAGGTAGAAGTCTGAAAGAACACATTGCGCCTGACAGCAGGAACAAGCACTGGAACGTGCATAGCGTTCAGACACCTCCAGACGAAACAAACAGATCAGTGGTTTACTCTGGACTGGAGCGAAATTTGACTTCCAATTGAAGTTCGACATGTAGTTGTGTTTTTGAAATAGTGTTTTGCGACTCCTGAAGAAGATGAACGGACTTTCCTCGAAAATTTGAGACTAAGTTCTGTACTGTGAGTACAAGTGATGATTCACGTGTGTGCTTCT
The DNA here is from genome assembly GCA_023313725.1 of Lithobius niger. Classification (NCBI taxonomy): domain Eukaryota; kingdom Metazoa; phylum Arthropoda; class Chilopoda; order Lithobiomorpha; family Lithobiidae; genus Lithobius; species Lithobius niger. The sequence goes on from JAHWFP010023897.1 coordinate 69,853, forward strand.
AAAATAATTAAATGTACTGTTCTTCCACAAGAAAAGACTTCAAAATTGTGATTTCAAAGAAAATTTTACTGTGATTTAAAGTAATTATAAGTGATGAAAAGATACGAAAGTGATGCAAAAGAAAATGCGTATCACAGCAGACAGATAACTAGCACAGTGATAAGTGAAATGATACACCCAGTGCAGTATAGAGAACTTTGATCACATAACATGAGGTGATTCTCGAAAAATGTTAAGGTGGGTAATTTTCTATAGAAGATAACTCACTGTGATAAAGTTAAAAGTGTCAATGGTAAAGTTTAGCGGGTTCGTGCTGTCCCACCCACCAATAGGACCAATTCAGCACATACTGAACGTTAGTATTTTGCAGATAGTAAGAAACGAAAATTTTAACACTGCTTAAATTTGTTTTTACTATCCTAAAATACTTACCTTCAGTAGAACCCACCCGACCTCCATGCTCGCATCTAACCCGATGTGAGCCGTGTGTAAACGGGTCAAAAGGAAGTGAGAGCCATGGCCGCTACACCATTATTGGAAGGGAAGTGCCACCAGTGTTCTTAGCAGGAAATACCTAAACAAATCGTAATGAGACTTAAAATGCAAATTAAAAAGTTTTAAATTGTTTCAGGCATAAACTAGCCAAATCTAGGTGATTTTAGCACATACTGATGGTAAATATTTTAGGATAGTAAAAATTAATTGTAAGCAGCGTTAACATTTTAATTTTTTTTTTACGTCTTCAGATTCTACACCAGTTCTCGTGTGTGCCGAGAACTTAATGCTTTTTAACGATGCTGTGGTGAAATTAAATTCTGGCTACATTGAATGAAACGGCCAGAAGCCTGGAAGCGAGACCCAAAATTTCTTTTCTAGACGGCCTTGCGGAGTCGTATGGAATATGGCGAGAGTTACAACATGGATGCATTTTGTAAGCTCCTGAAGACTTGCTAAGTCAGTGTGTCTCGGGTGCTTTGTATAACCTCGTTCACAGATTGTGGGCAGTTCACAACTGTATTTTAAGCTTGGCTTTGGCAAGTGCGTGTAACGTCACAGTAACGTGATTAGCCTATTTTGAATCGAGTCAATGTTTAACAAGGATTGTTGATACGATTTTTGTAGGAGTTAACTTCTTTTTGTTTCTCTTTATTGTTTTTACTTAATGCATGTCTATCATATGCCTCAAGACTTGTAGGACTTGTCCGCCGGGTATTTTGCCCTGTTGTTCCGGCTTAGTAATGTTTTCCATCACTGGAAACATCATGTTTGATAGAATGAATCCTATGTATTTCATCACCGTTTAAACCTTACGGACATGAACTGTAAGTGAAACAATCCTATTGCAAGATAGAACGTTGGTGAAAGAGAGAGATTTTGCCAGAAAACTTGCGTTCGGCATATGATGCAATTCCAATTCTTGCCGGTCGTGGAATCACAGCTTCAGTTAATGTACACAAGGTCTATGTAGACTGTCCACAATGGATGATTCGGTCTTGATAGCGGTACTTAGAATCCCAAATGCAAAGGGTCAAGTTAAGGGCAAGCTTGAATTCGGGATTTGAATCATCCAGTCCCACCCAGGCCTCCATGACTAAGAAATATTGTCGAGTTCCAATAACAATGAACAGAGCCTGTATACTAGGCAACTTTTATTTTCGGTGGCAATTAGTAGTTGACAGGAAGTAACTGGATAAGAGATTGATGCAAATTAATATCCGACATGTAACATAGGAGTCTGTAGCCATATTGCAAGACCATGAAAGTGAGTGTTTGATAGCCCTTGAACCAGACGAAAACTACGTAAGGTTACCATCTTAGGGCAGTTAAACTACATTGCATCTTCCAGGCAAACCAAAGAACAAATAAACCTTATCTTTTATATTAATATTTAGGCGTATTATTTATTTATTTAGTACTAGCACGTTTCAGTTTGCAAGAAGGTTCGTTCAAATAACCTTAAAGCAAGAAAGGAGCAGGCCTACTGCTTCTCAAGCCAAGGACGTCTGGGAAAGAAGTATAGCGTGTCTTCCCTCCCGATTCCATCATAGTTTTTGCACATACTGGGTAGTTAATGTCTCTCAGCTTAGAATTGCTTTGTTAAATAAGATATTGGCAACATTAAATAAATCCTAGATCAACTAACCCGGATCCAGAACGCCAAATCGACAGCTTCTTTCCCTGATGTCGACCATGTGGCAAGTGGGGAAAACAAAGCGAGAGAGCTGCAACATGGATACTCCAACGTCCTACAGATGTGTACGAATTTATAAGCTCCTGATTGCTGTTATTAACGAAGAGGAAGGTGACCTCACATCAAGCAGGAAATGAGGAAACTGAATGACCAGCAATCAAGTGTGGGCTATAGTTGCATAAAATCAAACAAAATAGTTTTTGGAAAATGCCTATATTGCGTAAAATTGTCCACAAAACGCAACCTGTTCGTTCTCGTTTTTTACGAATTAAATAGCACCAACAACTCACAGGAATAGGTAGGTGTTCATTATTTGATTTGATTTCAACTTCTCTTAATTTCTTACGTTTCACGTTTTTAATGTTGTTTTCCTAGATCCAGCAGGAGGCGGTAGTATTGACTGGCAGTACCTCATCACCAAAACACCGTACACTTACGCCGTCGAACTACGTGATAAAGGAGATTTTCAATTCACACTACCTAGGCAGTTTATTATACCAACTGCGTTGGAAACCTGGACTGGAATGATAGCTCTTGCAAACGCTGTTTGAGCCTTGATCTTTGTATCATAAGCCTGAAGAGAGAGCCCGAAATTTGTAACTAGGTGTCGCGTTGCGATTTGTCAATTCTTCAGTATAGCTTCATTGCAAGGGGATTGGCTTATTGCAGAGCTTTGCGTCAAATTTCTGTTGGTCTGACCAGGGCTTATTTTTGTGCTGTACGTAAATAAATGTGTCCAAAACAAAATGGCTTGTTACGTCCTGTTATAAACAATAAAATGGTCTAGAAGAAGAAACATCCTTTGAATTTAAAGCTTAGCAAATATAGCAGTGAACAGACATAGCATACCGTCTGTGTTCCTACTGCGGTGCTTTGTTTAATTACCATTTTCAATTAAATGTTGAACCGTATGTCATCTAATACGAAATAATGTTTGCATAGTAGAATTGGCTTGACTTTGAAGTTTTAACAAGTGTTTTCACCCTAGCGAGAAAAAAATCAGTCCCAATGCCGAGATGGCCTTTCCTAGAATTGACTCCTTAATTATTGAGTAAAAATTTGGTACGGTCTCGTGCACCTGGAAGCAAGCTGTAAAGCTTAACGATATTAGTGTCACTAGATGGCGCCACGTAAAAATATAAAGAAATTCCCCTGGCGCCATCTAGTGACACTAATATCGGTAAGCCTTATAGCTAGTTTTCAGGTGCACGAGGGCGTACCAAATTTTTACCTCAATAGTAAAGGAGTCACGTGGCTTGTTTGTAGCGTTTAAAAGTTTTACTTTGTGCATTCCTTTGCTTCCTGCGAGCGAGAACTCGTTAGGCCTACAGGCTGCAATGCTAATTTGGCGGCAACCGGCCTTTAAGCTGCCCGTGTACTTTTAGAATGTAGACGCACCTTCCTTAGTTTAATTAAAACCTAATTCGTGTAGCAAAATTTTATGCGTTCACAAACAATAGCAATACCAGAGGCCGCATAAATGTAATCGTATGGCATTTCTTCCCTCCTTTTAATATTTACGGTTACTTCCATCTCGTGTGCTACTTCTGCAAACATTCACACAGAGATAACAGGTCGGTAGATAGAGTTAAATGGACTCAGGCTGAATTGCCATCGGTCTCAGAGACTTGCATCTAAAACAATAAGGGATGTCGCCGTTTGAAAATTAATGGGCGCTGGGAAGCTAGTTGAATTATTTCTGCGATTGTTTGCCACGATAACATATCAAAAACATATCAAACATATCAACATATCAAAAACCAAAACTGGTAAAAGGGACTGCCAAGTTCCGAATGGTTCGGCCCGTCAAAGGAGTGATATCAACACACCAAAACATTCGCCAAGTTAATCGCACCGCTTAATAATTCGAAGGTTAAATGAAAACTAGAACATTGCTACTTTCGGTGCAACTTGGTGGCCTCTTCACCAGTTTTTGGCTTTGTTTATCTTGCTTTGTTTTTACAGTTGGTTTATTTTTCGTGAATTGGACGTGCATACAATTTCTTTGCAACGTTGTTTAGATTTATCGTGATACACTAGTGTGTGTCTAGGCACACACGTCAGTATACGCAGGGAAAAGGCTTTGTTTGGCAGGCGGTTGTGCGAAAAGGTGACCCATGGGGTACCTCTTGCCCGGGTCTGGGAACTAGTCCGCCCGCAGGATACACGGCCAGGCATAGGGTGGGTGTTGGATGACGCAGGTTTGGTTTTGAGGGGGCTGCCTATAGCAAACGCCTTCAATGATAACTTTTCACATGGTCCCCCACTGGTTGTATGTGGTGTGGAAAATGACCATGAGCCACTGTCAATGTTGGAACTTGAGGCTTCTCTGGCAGCATGCAATCCATCCAGTGCTGTCGGCATTGACCACATCTCCTATAGAGATATGTCTTCCTTGAGTGCTGCTGGGAAGGAAGACCTCCTGGCCTTTTTTCAGAGTCGTTTTTGTGGCGGCCCTCCACCACCGTCTTGGATGTTTTCCATTCTTACGCCTGTTCTTGGGCGGGGCAAACCACGGTCGACGGTGACGAGTTATCGTCCGATAGCTCTTTTGTCCTGCGTTCGGAAAGTTTACGAGAGGTTGCTGGTCAGAAGGCTTGAATGGGAACTCGAAGCCTCGGGTCGACTCTTTGGAGCACAGTTTGGTTTCCGGAGTAAGCGTGGGGCTCAGGATGCTATACTCTACCTGGAATCAAGCATTCGTAGTGCTTGGGAGGTTGGGGAACTTGTTGTTGGTGCCTTTCTGGACATCAAGGCGGCCTACGACATGGTTGACGTTCAGTAGGTCGGCTTCGCTCTTCATGAGTTTGGTGTTAGCCCACAGCTCATCCGTGCTGTTATGGCCTTGCTTGGTGTCAGAACATACGCGACAAGGGTTGATGGGCATTGGTCAGAAACGAAGTCTACTGATAGGGGCCTCCCACAAGGGAGTTGCCTCAGCCCGATCTTGTTTGCCGTGGTTCTGAATGCTGTGCTGGTCAGCCTTAACACATCGGCTAGGGTAGTTGCTTATGCGGACGATGTTGCGGTCTGTGTGGCAGGCGTGAGTCTGCAAACTGTGTTAGCGGTGCTGGAAGGCACCATCGCCAGGGGCGTGCGTCTATTAGCGTCGAGAGGAATGGTCCTCTCTACGGCGAAGACTGTTTTGGTGATTTTTTCCAGGGGTCCTCCTCTGGAGGGGTCCATTATGGTGGGTGACTCGTTGGTGGCAGCCTGTAGCTGTGTTCGGTATTTGGGAGTGCAATTAGATCCAACCCTGTCTTGGCAGAAAGAAGTCACTGCAATTAGAGTGGCTGTTTCATCCAGGCTTCGGGTTCTCAAGTCCTTGACGGCCAATGGTCTTGTTGCTAAGCGGTCTGTGGTGACCTCTATTTACAGGTCGTATATGAGAGCGTGTGTGGACTTCCACCTGCCATTCCTTGCCTGTGCTGGCGGAATCTTGAGGGGAGTTCAGGTGGGGATCAATGATTGTCTCCGCACTATTGTTGGTGGTCTGCCGTCGACCCCTGTTCTGGCTCTGCAGGTGGAGGCGGGTGATTGCCCATTGTATCTTAGAGCAAGGGACCTGCTTTTGGCCCTGTGTCTGCGTGCTGTAGCGAGGGGTAAGGAGGACCTGGTTGCATGCTGTCTATTGGAAGTCATGTTGTTGACCGAGGGTGTCAGGGGTCGCCTTGGGTCGCTCGGTCTGGGTGCGACACTCATGCTGCGCCAGCCTCTTCAGGGATTCCTGGCGCCGGGATTTGTTGCCCCTTTTAGGCCTTGGGTCTGGTGTGGCTTGGTCTTAGCAGTCTTTGATGATCCGCCACGTCCAAGGGTCCCATGCATTTATTGTGATGCGTCGTTCCGCTGTGAGCAATGGGTGGGGGGAGCAGGGGTCTTTGTTCCTGAACTGCGTTTGGGGAGGAGTTTTTTCTTGACAGGGCTACCTTCAGTCTTCTTGGGGGAATTAGTTGCCCTCTCTATCGCCCTTGATGAAGGGTGCGATCTGGGTTTTCCTGCTTTTGCTGTGTTCTCGGACTCTGCGTCTGGGATTGCCTTCTTGCGACGTTCATTCGCCACTCTGCGTGTTGAGCATCCATTAGCACTTGAGATTGGTAGGAAGCTGTGGGTTGCTTTGCAAAGGGGTATTGAGGTTTTTATCCAGTGGGTGCCTGGGCATTCTGATGAGTTTGGGAATGAGGTTGCAGACGGGTTGGCAAAGGAAGGGTGCGATGGTGGTGTAAACGTGGTGCACTGCCCTGTTGTGCCTAGGGACTTGCAACCGGTGATTCGCTCTTTGTCCCAGCAAGCATGGCAAGCTGTCTGGGATGGTGGGCGCTCTGGCAGGCACCTGTATGGGGTGCACCCGCTTGTTTCATCGCCTCTGTTTTTGGAGGAGATTTCGTGGAGGGATGCGCGGCTTTTTACCAGATTGCGTACGGGCCATGTTCTTCTACGCTCCCATATGTTTCGGTTGGGATGGTGTGCTGACCCGGTCTGTGCTTGTGGGACAGGTGAGAAGACAGTGTCTCGCTTTCTCTTCTCCTGTCCGTTATGGGCCAGGTTTCGAGTGCATGCAGTTTTTGGCCCTGATTGGTCGCTCGGCAGGGTTCTAGGATTGGCTGCCCATGAGAAGGGGTTTCGGGACATGGTGAGGAGGGTGGTTGCCTTTTGTGACCAAACAGGTCGTTTTCGGGATGGGGGAGGCTAGTGTTGCTTGCTACAACGTGTATTTGTGGAGAGAGGGTTATGGTTGGACACGTGGTGTTTGGTGTGGTACTGACTGGGGTGTGATGTGTGGTTGCAGCTAGGTGGAGGTTTGAGGAGCAAGCTATGGACTTTTGTTAGTTAGTAAGTTAGTTAGCTCGTAGAGTAGAGCGTAAGGGGTTAAGCCCATGTAGTGCTCTCGTATGAATAAATCAAATCAAATCAAATCAGTATACACGTTCTCATTGTCCGAACTTTGGCCCTCCAATGAGAGACGATGCCGACAATACTAACAATGGTTATAACAATATTTTCGTACTTACGCGCCCTCCCACGCCATCCCTCTTAAGTCCCCAGGCTTCAAACCATAAAAGGTACGCAGTTGTAGGCTACTGCACCCATTCATCCAATTTCATAGCTAGAAGCCTTCCCGTTATCTCGGTATCGATGAATAATCACCCTATGGGATTTAACAAGAGATGAGCGGACTAGCTAGCTAGCTAGTAACTAGTAACACATTTTCAACGTAATTGAGGGTCGGATTTTGCATTGAAAGCAGCTTAGCTGGCATTCCTACACGAGTTAATTTTTGTCAGGTGGGTCATTGCTCTCGATTTCAACACAATTTAAGCTTTTGTACCGCATTATTATTTTTCCCCAAGTACCTGAAATGTGCCCAACTATGCTTCAAGATATAAGACACTGACGCTATGGTGTCGCGCTACAATGGTTTACAACTTCGACAATTGAATTGATGTGATGTTTGTTGTGATGTTTGTTGCCTAACTTGGCGCGACACACTAGCGTGTGTCTAGATACGTCTGCCTGCAACAATGCAGAATATACTACTACCATGACACATGCTAAATCTAGACACACGCTAGTGTTCTGCCTTCAAATAACACACATGGACAAAGCTTGGGCGGAACATGAACATAAATATGCGTTTCTACTGTTTCGTCTTTTTTGCAAATAAAAATCGGTGGACAGACAGTGGACATACCGCAGACATGACATACCAGACCGTCGCAATTGCAATAAAAAGGAAGCGAAAAAACCCAACAAATTAAATGAATTTGAAACTGCTTCGCCTTTTAGAAAAAAAAAACATAAAATAAAGACGGATTAGAGTTCACTCGAACACAACGAAGTATAATTTGAACTCCAATTCCAGGGAACAAGGATCGTGACATGCCAGTCTCCATGCACACGCATACACGTATATCACGAATCAAACACAACAGTTGGATATTTCACACAAAAAATACACATAATTATAAGGCCTGATGCACATATCCGTCTTTTTAACGTGCATTGACGCTGCGTTGACGTAGCAAGAATCCACACGTGGCCGTGAAATAACCAGCACGCATTCGGCCATAACCCATTTTGCTAACCTCGTGTATACAAAAAAAATTTATTTTGAAATCATGACACGATGTTGCTTTTTTTGCGTACGTCGTGTACAAAAAAAATATATTTTGAAACCAATAGACGATATTTGGTACATTCATATACTGAATTTAGACGTACCAGGGGAAGATATTATACATCCTTTGAAGATTAACTAAAAAAAATTCGGATAAGTTTTTTAATTACTTCCCAATGTGTCTTCAATCATTTCTGCAGCAACATTCCATATTTCAGAATAGTTCTTTACTCCCTCAATAAACAATTCCATGTCAATTTCTTCGAGATTGGATGCCATTTAATTACTGCATCACCAAAACACGATACGGAGACCGCCATTGTTTTGCTTGAATGCGCAGAAATTAATGCCGACAGATGGTGCTTATCGATTTCGACTCGCAGCCGATTGAGATAGCTGTATTGACTGTGAGGAGCTCAAGCGTCTGACGGCCTTAGCTGGCCGACGGTAGCTTGAACCACTCACAGCCAACACAGCTATCTCAATCGGCTGCGAGTCGAAAACGATAAGCACCATCTGTCGGCATTAATTTCTGCGCATTGCAGTGGCGGTCTCCATGTCGTGTTTTAGTGATGCAGTAATTAAATTTTTGCATCGGATGTACGTAACGTCACTTATTCTTACCGCAATTCTTGTGTTTAGTTATTGTGTAAGTGATCCAAAAGCAAAACATGCATGTCAAAATGGATGTGATTGCCCTTTAATAATAACTAGAAATGTTTTTATGCAGAGGGGGATTTTTTAAGCAAAAAGCGGGAAATATTACAGGGTTTCCACTATAATACTGAAATCAATTTCCCTGAGTTTTCCAGGTTTTCTAGAGTAGATGAAATCATTTTCCAGGCTATTTACCGTAATTTTAGGAAGGAATATTTTCCACAAATTTTACCAGTTTTGTGTTAAAAAGGATGAATCTTTTAGATGGGAAATACATTATTTAAATTCTTGATTTTTTCCAGACTTTTTCAGGTTTTTAGTAAAAAAATCAGAGAATTCCCTGCTGCAAAAAAAAAAAGTGTGGCTTTACACAACTTTCTTGTGGCAGCCAGGCTGCCACATAATTATTGTGTAACTTTACACAGAATCTGGAAAAATATAGAGTGTGCATTACACAGGATATTCGAGCAAGTAAACATAAGATGAAAGATGCACATGGGAAGAGAGCAAAGTCTTCAATTTTTTTAGTAACAGATAGTTTTGCTTCCCCTCCCCCAATGATTTGTTTTGGAAACGCCCATGTGTGTAATGACATCAGAAATATACGTGAAAGGCGTCAAAAATTGCTTTAATTAAAAACTTTTTGTTGTAGTATGAAATTACACAAATTAGCCGTGTAGAGTGAAGATATTATTCGCTTGAGTTGCTGCTATCGTCAACTTTAACACCAATATCTGTAACGTTACACATCTTTCTTGTGCTATGTCGCTGTAATAAGAACATTTTCCGCTATGAACGCTGCTGTCGCATTATTTCCCAGCATATGTGTAACGTTGCACGCATTTTGCGTGTTATTTCTCTGTAGTGACAATATTTCCCGCTAGGATCGCTGTTGTTCTGTCATTTCAAGTCATTTTGTGTAATGTTACACAACGTTGAAGTGTAACGTTTCTGTCTGCCCTCCATTAGCGATGTCAGTCGTAAAATAGGAGTTTAGCTACACAAATACATTGAGTATTCGTATAATTTTTTTTACAGTGTGAGTTCTCCCTGAGCTTCAAACATAGTTTAAATTCCCTGAGTTTTCCAGGTTGGTGGGAACCGTGTATTAGACAACTGAAGGGAAAAAAATTGGTGCGCCGTGGAATCCCTGCACGGAGACCTCTAGCATGAGGGCACGTTTATGCAACGACTCGCCTTTGCATTCTCGCATAGCTCAATTGCGATGGCAAAGGTGACATTGCCATGTTAACAACGCTAAATGGATTAGCTAAATCCGACATCGTTTGAGTAAATACTTGCAGTCTTATAATCCGTACTAATAATTCCTCATGACGTAAAAATTTTACTAAATGCTTCTGAACTCACGTTATTTGCTGTTTTCGTTGCGAGGCGGCAGACATAAAACCGCAACCACGTTCGAATTTGAGGTGATTTCTAGCTTCTTCTAGCTGCGAGAATGCAAAATCGAGTGGTTGCGTAAACGTGCCCTCAGAGTCCACTAAAACAATAGTTCGTCTCTTCGAATCATTCTTCAAATAACTCTTAGTCCTATTACGACAACTCCGATTAGACAAAGTAAGGGACATTTTTTCTTCGAGAATTTTTAGAAGCTTTGCGTTCCGTGTTGTCCTTGAACTGTCGTGTTTCGAAAGGTTTGTTGGTACAGTATGACTAGTGACGTAATGGATCCTCCCTTTGGCATGCAAAGTCATCATCAGTGTTGGTTTTTTTCCCTTTGTTTTTTTTCCCTTTGTTTTTCGGATGGTTATCGTATCTGGAAGTTGAGTATCCACTTCGTTAAAGGTGTCTCTATAGAAAGGTTCACGTGGGCAGACACAACTTACAGTTGGTCATTTTGAAGTTTCCGAAGCACAGACGTTAACCACAACCTCCCTTTTGCCCTGATCTTCACCCACAGACGCTTCGAAAGTTGCAGTTGTCAAATCTGATAGTTTAATGATTTGATTGTTCAGCTGTTGTTCAGTCAGGTCTTTCATTAGCATAGCATGGTGTTATAATTTATTGCTGCTTGTTTGACAATTCTGTGAGTTAGGCGGTGTTTTTTTTTTCCCTGTAACACTTGTTTCCACGTCATACAAACTCAGACCAACGCCAGACAGCTAGAGCGTAAAAAAGAATGTTTTCTGTACTCGTGTGTCTTAGTTCGAAAGAGCTCCTGGATTGAAATCGTCATGGGGGCACTTAGTTATGCAACTGCTGCTTTCCTGGCTTATGGGGTTGTGTCTATCAACGCGTATGTGGATGACGAGGTGGATTACAGAAAGTAAGTGTTAGCGATAAACATTGCTAAGTACTGAACGCACTTAGATTTAATTCTCGATTTGCTCTTTCGACTTGAATAACGCCTATAATGGCCGCGTCCTTTCTTGAGTCCTCCCATGATGCAACGCAAATTATCGAGTGAGCTGTACTGCCAGCAAGGCGCACTGACAGAGCTGAAAAAAGTGGCGGCCACTCCATCACGTTCTAAACTTCGTCAAGGAAAAGCTAACAACAGTCAAGCCAGGGAAGTAATTCTAATCGTTGCGCGTTGATATCAGCAAGATGTATTCCCAAACAGTACCTTGAAAAGTAAGAATGATTCATTAAAGGCTATTGCAGAAAACACTGGAGTAAGTTATTCTACCGTAAAGAGAATGCAAGAACAACAAATTTGGGTTTGGAAGAACGTTCGTTTCCCACTTACCGGTATTAGTTTTCTAAAAAGTAATATATATAAAATTTCCGCCCCCCCCCCCCTACCCCCAATCTATCCTCACCTAACCACACGTTTTGGATATAGAGCACCAATAATATATTTTGTACGATTTGAGGGGGAAAAAGAAATAACTGCAAAAACAGCTTCGCCTAAAAAAAAAAAAAACACACACCCTCGTATAAAAATTTACAACTCTGGAGGTGCACAAGTAAACAATAGGTTTTTCAGAATAAAAACCGTGAACTACAATTTGACCTGCAATTTCAGAGAACAAAATTATATAAAATGCTCCCTGAAATTGAAGGTCTGTTTTTGACTTTATTTTTGTCTGAGACCCAAAACTAACGACACGGGGGTAGTTAGGGCAAAATCGTTTCCAACTAGGGGACTTGGGGAGCGCTGGGGAAACGCTTTAATGAGTTTGAGACAGCTGGAAGACCCAAATTGACACTTCTTAAAAGGAAGGGCTGGTATCAGGCGGCCCGCCGTCCGCGCACAAGCCAAAATCGTGTTTATTTATGGGAAA
>JAHWFP010023897.1:82463-96149 GCA_023313725.1 Lithobius niger
CTTAATAATTGTAACAATCACTGCATCCGCGATCATTGCTTCATGCTTGTCCCTTGGTAAATAAATGTTCTCTCGGTAAATTAACAAGACTTAGTACCTGTAATTTTAACCATCCGTAATGTGTGCAGTTTTGTTGTTAGAGATCATATCAAATCAAGGGCCACGCTAGTGCTTATCCTGCCGAATCGTTGTCAAGAACTCATTGTCACCTAATTTGTGCTTTTTAAAATTTCAGTAGTCAGTGTCAGTTGTCAGATACACGCGCTTAGCCACAGACCAAATCTTCCATGTTAACACCTTTCGCAGGTCCAGGTATGATCATGCGAAAAATTTCGCTGCAATAGTGTTTTTTGACCGTACTTTTTTATTTACCCTAAACAGATAAGTATGAAACACCGACTGAGCTTCGCGCGCTACTATATACATCGAGATTTCTGTAATCCTAAAGCGTATGACGCAAGCAATCGTGAAACTCCGGTTGTGGGCTCATTCTGTGTGCGACCACACATGTCAAGACATGTACGACGCATGTGCTAAGCTTTAACACTGATGATTTGGTCTGCGGCTATGCGCTTTTTTGTCAGATGCTTGCATGCATTTCAATGCGACCGCTCGTTTGTTGACGTATATAGAACTAACCAGTGCAAAGTGAAGGTCCAAATCAACATCCTTTTTTGTCGACTCCCGATCATTTAGTGAGATTTGTCGTATCCAGACGTGAAGCTTGTAGTACTACACGAATCTTCTTTATAGGAATTTGTTCTGTTGACAAACGTTTTAAATCCTTCACACCACCAACTAATTTGGCGCCGCCGCTCACTTTAATTACTGGTGGTACCATCGTGTGAGCGGAACTGGCGGAGGCCCTGGCAACAGCAATGCAAACCGCATATATTACCAAACCATGGTGGAACTAATCTTGGCCTAAATCAATCATGCAACAATTTACGAGCACCGTTTTTATAATTTATTGCTCTTCACAGTGCTACGAATTTGATTTTTTTTAATTACTCTTGCAATTTTATAAAAATAGTCTAAATATCTACAATGTTTACTAATTTATTATTACGGAGTTGTTTAAAGTAAAAATATTTGGAGGTGTGCGCCAATGAGGCATTCTTCAGTGGCGGCGAATACCAATTTATTTCCCGGCGGCCGTGGTGAAAATCGGCGCGACTTTCAAAATTTATTTTATTCTACGCACAAAGAGTACAGACTAATGAAAAATTACGAGAAATTCTCAAACTAAATACCCCACGAGCTACTTGAAATTATCTCAATTTTTTCCAATACTCGTGTTTTGGCCCTGCTATTTATCGGCAGAATGTCTGCCTATATAGCACTCGTGAGTTTATAGGAGCCATAATACTCGGGTTGAAAATAATTATCGATAATTTCCTCAGCTCTTGGGATATAACGTATGAAAATCCGTGTTCATACTGGAGAAAAGCCCCCAAGTGTAAAGACTATGGTAAGGCATATTTACGATTAACCATGATTGCACATTTTAAATCAACTTACCAGTGAGTGTATCTGGCAACATACTGTACACTTCGTTATTTCGTGCAAACAGGAATTGTGAATTCACGCGAGAAACCACTGTAGTACAACTAGGCGGTATTATGCAAGTTGACGTTTTTATTTTAAAGTTGATGTTTAAAGGAGACGGAATATTCTCGTTTCAAATACAACTCGAGTGCAGTTTCTAGTATCGACAAATTTTATCAACCACTGGTTACATTCCCAAGCTTCAGCTTGCTATCAGCTTCGGAACGCAACTGATGATTCAGAAAAAGTATCGATAAAAAACTACGCTCTTGTGACATTACTACTGAAAAAACGACGTGAATAACGTTGATATTTGCCTATTACTAGTTACTGGCTACTGGTGGCTAACGACAATTCTTGTTTCACAAACAAAAGTATTTTCACGATCATTTATTAAGAGCCATGGCCCAGATCCGTACACCCCATCAATTCTAAATGCAAAATGCACAAATACACATCTCACCTTACAACCGCCCAAAACTGGACAATACTACACAATACCGCTGTTCACTACCACCCGGCCGCGAAACAGAGCACAGCAACACACTCACCACACTCCACTCTATGCAAGTCATTCGCCCACCTCTCTCTCCCATAAACGGAAAGTTCTAGTGGGCCTCACGCCAGCTCCAACCCTTCAGATTAGCTGTCAGGATTCCACATACTACCACCACCACAGCACACCCAAGCACTACCACACCACTCTGCTGCGTGCAAGTCATACGTCCGCCTTCTCTCTCCCATATAGGGAAAGTTCCGGTGGACACCCTACACAATACACCACACCCCGGTTGCACTACAGCACACTACATTACGCTCCTGATACGGCACCACAACGCTCACCGCCGCTACACAACACTTCATCATTGCAGCTCCTTACCCTCACTGTGTATCAGTGCACAGCTCTGTAGTCACCCCTTGTCCTCCGTTGTGTACAAATTCCTCACTCACCTTCTCTCCCATGGAGGGAAATTTCCAGCACTGTGATCGGAGAGTACCCAGCACACTAGACTCTTAACCATTCGCCTACACACTGATCTTGGCTACTAAGAAAAACTTGGCAATCACACGCAGCTTAACAAATGGTTGCTTGCCACTCGTAAGTGACAGCAAATCCCTGACTGTGGTCAAGTCGTGCACCCAGGGGGCTAACAACACATGCGCTTTATCATATTTTCTACAGTGGAAAAGAACATGATCTGGTGTCTCATCCACATGGCACACTTGGCAGGTCGAGGAACCAACCCAGCCAAATCTAAATTGGTGCGCTCGCAACAACGTGTGCCCGACACGAAGTCTAGACAACACTCTCGCTTCACAAAAGCCATCTTGTTCAACCTGGACTTCCCTGCACACGTTGGGTGCATCATGTGGAAGGCTCTAGCCGCATCCGTAGCATCACCACTCCTTCTGCCACTCCGCCAGCGCCCAATGCTTGACAATGGTACGCCGCATCCGAGTGGAGAGCCCTGGGGTGACAAGTGGGCATGCCCCAGCTGCCGTCTCACGGGAGAGCCATCAGCCAGGACATTGCCTGGAATGCCGCAGTGCCCCTTCGTCCACCTAAGCGCGACACTGCTATTCCGCGACGCCATCCAGAGCTTCCACAGTATCGTGTACACCAAAGGTTCCTGCACTTCATGATTCTCACATGCTACCTTTAAGAGCCTGCAACCTGCCAACGAATCCGTGTAGAGCACAAACGATGGCAATTCCAATGCAAGTGGAATATCTAGAGCCACAGAGATAGCTAACAACTCACAGAGCACACTCGACGTCACTGCAGTCATGCAGCGCTGGACTGCAACCTTGAGCAACGGAATCGCCACTCCTAACCCACCTGCCTGTTCCTCTACGTGAAACGAGGCATCATAGAAAATGCCACATTCAGAGCCGTTTGGCTGAAAAACTCTAGCCACTACGGGACACCAAGTCCAAGGACTAATGGACCGTGAGTTGGCAACCAGCATGGCACTACTCGAAACTTGCTGAAACAACGTCACCCCCGCACCCGCTTCACCAAGTATACTTCTAGCCTTCTCACTCAGCTTCCCATAATCATCTAGAATCCTACCAACTGGATCAGTCTTGCCATGACTCAAGTTGCGGAGACAGACGCTACCAAAAGCTCCTTTGCTCTACATTCCAGGGGCGGCTCACCACACTCTACCCACAGAGCCTGAATCGAGTAGAGGCAACACAGACACTCATTGGCTGCAACCTGTAAAAATTTCAGATGCTTTTTCGACAGGGCTACGAACGGTAGGTGATAATCCATCACCGATCGTATGAAGGTATGATACGTCGCTAAAAGTGGCCCCCTCGTGATGCGCCTGCCACAACACAGAGCACGCAGTACCGCTGTCCGAGCCAGCAACTTTTCACGCACCCTCGCAACATTCCGAGACCAGTCAAGAGTTGCCTCCAGTATGACACCAAGATATTTGAAATGCGACTTCGGGCCAACAACTTGATCTCCCACTCGCAATCGCACACAATCCAAAACAAGTTTGGTATACTTTGTAAACACCACACCTTAGGTCTTAGCAGAAGCCAGGAGCAGACCGCATTCACCTAGCAGCCGCTGAATACTCTTAAGAGACTCCTGTGCTCGTTCTGCCAGCAGCCCTAATCTGTCCCCAACAAACCATACCGCCACATCATCCGCATAGCAGACAATGTTAGCGGAAAGACCAATTTCGATCAGAACCTCATTGATTGCCACCACAAAGAGCGTCGGACTCAAGCAACTGCCCTGCGGAAGACCCCTGCTGGTAGTTGCTTCAGCCGACCAATAACCATTTACCCTTGTAACAAACCTCCGCGCCCCCAAAAGCACAACGACCGTCTGTGAGTTTCCGAATAACCCTCATTCAAGAATGAGGCATGTGCAGTGCACGGGTGGCCGCTGGGAAGGCTGTTGGAGTAGCTTTATTGCTATTTAAAATCTAATACCACAGAATACCCGTTTCGCAGTTAAATTAAATAACATTTCGGAAAGATACGAAAAAGATTAAATACAAAGTACTAAATTACGTAAAGCAAGTACATCGACAACAGAAAAGGGTGTTAAGAACATTTTACGTCTGCATTGGCAACGTTTCAAATAGCAAGAACTGACCAATAGCGCGTACGTAAAGCCATTAGCTGGTTCTCTCCTTATTTATAGTAAAACACGAGCAGCGTTGGCAATGAGTTTGTCAGTGGCCAAACTTGCGTTCAAGCTGCACTATATGGTTGATTCACTACGCTAACAAATCTTGGCAAGGTTTTTGGTGCGGATGTAGCAAAACACGAGCAGCATTGTATACGAGTTAGTGCGATGCGTAAACAGAACGTGAAGTTCTAACCGTTGCGTTTTCACTGCAGGACGTAAACAAAAATATTCCTCTTTCCCTTCACAAGAAGTGGAGACCATCTTGCCCGTTCGTGCGAGCATACCTGAAAGGACTTTTTACCGATGACGAGGATGATGAAGAGAATGACGACTTGAAAGTGATCTATCTTGGTTTTGAAAACTACAGGATCAAGTGGGAAGGACAAGTGAGAGACTAGTTGAAGCAAAACGGACTCGTTTGCCTAAGTTTATCAGGCGCGAGAGAAAGAAGGTACGCCTATGACAGATACCTTCGGTTTTTGTTGCCGCTAAAATCCGACAAACCAGAAACCGAGATAGATCCTACCACTAGGCTTTATCTAGTGCAAGAGAGAAAAACAAAATTGAGTTGTAAAAAAAAGTGGTTAAAATAAAAGTGTTGTTTTCTTTTCAAAAATGTGTTTACGTTGTTTCTTTTATGTTATTTCTTACATAGGTAAGGTAAAGAAGCCAAGGATAGGCCAGGGCGGGTGGGTGGGCCCAAGCATCCCAGAGGCTGGTGCTCAGTGGGGCCTTGATCTCAACAAACTCCAAACCCACACTCTCAATCAATCAGCTCTCTCCGGGAGGGGGGGTGGGGGTCACCACTTCCGGTTCCCTCCCACTCTCAACCAACAAATCTCTAACACATCTGTGACGTCACATCTGGATTTATATCACTCTGAACTACTCTTGAATACAGTTCAGAATCAAAAACCCACGTTAAAACTAAGGGGAGGAGTTCATCATTATGCCTCATTCAGATATATCTAGCAGACATTACTACTGACAAAGCATCAAGGGAAAAAGTGCAGATCCTTTATAAATACCTCGAATAATACGCTGAATTTGAAAAAACGAGCTGTTAACAACCTCAAAATCGCTCTGAATGCCGGTGAGAAGCATTATTAATACATATTCCGCATGATTCCGCTTATATATTATTTATAGCGACATCACTGGAGAGGATACAGAATTTCAGAATCGTTTTAGACTGACCTGTGCATACCTGAATTTTAACAATGGATGGCGCTAGCATTTAGTTAAATTTGTATGGAAGGCAGTCGCACTAACTGATACCACGCACGATTGTTTGAAACCAGCGTGCCGCTCCTAAAAAAGTATCGCTGTAGCCGGGCCCAGGCTTACTTACGTATCCGGCCCGGGGTGGGGGGGTGGGGGAGGTGAGTAAAGGTGAGGTATCCTCTCAAAACCCCGTCTTATTCACATTAATGAAGAGAGGAAATACAGGGACTTACAACAGGTAATGATGAGGGAGAATGGGTTGATAAAAATAAGTATGCAGACACTCAGTTGGAAAATTTTTGGTATCCCGTCTCGATCGTCGACCCCCACCACCGCCACGCCTGCCACGCAAGGTCATCGTCCCAAGCCACGGCTCATGTCATCGGACCTTTTCTGAATGGCATTACCGCAGGTGGCAGCTCCGAGCGTTTCTTTCATTGGCCTATTACGAGATGCATATTATACCATTATGACGCCTTTTGTTCTTGATTTTAGAGATTTGGGAAACCATTGCACCTTTTGAACCATTTCCCGTTGCCAGTTCACCAAGTATTTCCCCAGCAATCACCAGTTCACAATCACATTTTTCCTGCAAATAAAAATATTAAAGAAAACGTTCCAGTAATAATGAGAGTCCCAAGAAATTAAGACTCTCCCAGTCCAAACCTAACTTTCTAAACATAACTTTTCAAAGCGAGCACTCATGCGTAGAGGTTGTTGCACACACGGAAATCTTAATTGCATACCGATTTGTGTAGTAGCTCCATGTTGCTACAAGTACAAATTTATTTGTAATATGGGTTACGCTCTCTCAGCTTATAACCATGTATATATACTACTAGAGGAAGCCCGTGTTATGCACGGGGCCGGTCACATTTCCCGGGACACATTCCCCGGGACATTTTCCCGGGACATTTTCCCGACGACTTGTCAGATTGATCGACCACTCATGCCTGGCTCCTTTTTGGCTGCAGGTAGAGTGGGAGAGTGCATTTTCAATGCGGGCGCGAGGAGGGGAGAAGTGGTTTTCCTTTAGGCTTTCCTTTTAGACGGCGTCCAATATTATAATAAAGATATGTGCGAATTTTTTTTTTCCATTAAGCACAAATAAAGTGCAGTATTTTAAAATAAGAAGAGGAGCCCATTTTGTTTAGTTAACCGTTAATTATTTACCTTTATTATTATTTCAGCTACACAGTGATAAAGGCAGTACCTCTCGATAGTGACCAAATTGAACTACTGAGAAATTTGGAAGACGAGCATTCTGTAGATTTAAAGGTAAATTTAAATCACGATGTTAAAAAAATTTATTTTTTACAAATTTTTACAGTACGGTTATTTTCCTTGCTTTACGGTATGGGTTTATCAAAAAAAAAATTTGAGGAAACCACAAATAAATTGATTTTCTAGACATTTTCAGGCCATTAGCCCATTTTCGGGCCAGTCCTCACCCCACTCTCATTATTTATTCCACACGAAAAGAAGAAAAGAAAGGTGACTAAATCGGAATAGTGGAGTGCACAATTTTGGAATTAAAAGGTTCTGAAAGGTGACTTACATATTTAATTTTTTTATATATATATTTATTTACCTTTTTATAACTTCTTTGAGCCCTTGCGTCGGCTGAAGCAACCCCACCACTCGCAAAGTAAAAGTAACATTTGAAATCTTTCAGCACTAATTTTAACGGTTTTTTCCACTAAATATTTAGTTTTTATACTTGTACTTTTATTCTTTATTTATTTATTTATTATTTTGGTTAGCTCGACTTTTGGAGTGAATCCATCTCAAGCGAAGGCGTAAATATTGGAGTTCCAGCGGATTACGTGGACGCTTTACTAAGTCGCCTCCAGACTGTTGGCGTACCTCACTCCGTTACCATCAGCGATTTCCAACAGTTAAGTCTTTGGACGTATAGGATCTTACCCGTTTCCGAGTGTTGAGCTCAGCATGAGGGAACGGGTAAGATCCTATTTCTCAACCGCTTTCGCCTTCTCCGCACGACCCGTCATTGTTACCACGCGTTGACTTATTGTTACATTTACTCTAGTGCTAACGATAGTTAAGCGGCGTACAAAGGTTTTAGTGAAGATATGATGGTGACAGCATCTGATGTTTTGAACGGTAACCAAACCACTGACAAAACAAGATAAACGCAGCGAATTTGACGATGAACAATTAAAGGAAACATTCTTGGTGCCACATTGCATTTCCCACAACTGTGTTATGGTGTGATGGATTTTAATTCTTGTATTACGAAAGTTTCGTAGTCTTTTTTTTTTTAGGTTGCAGCGTATTTCTGAATTTTAATAATTATTGAATACGAAAGCTTCGTACTCTGCTTTTTATTTCGGTTGTTGGATGTATTTGATCTGTGTTTAATCATCATTGATAAAATTACGAAAGGAGATTCGTGTTGTTGGCGTTTATGGCGTATTTGTTACAGATGTAAAACAAAAAAGAAAAAGAGTGCTGAGATATCCCAGCACCGAGTGCTGAGATATCCCAGCACCCAAACCGAAAACCATTGTTGCGATCCTACACTGTTCCATTGTTACAAGAGTGCGGAGAAGAAGAAAGCGGTTGAGAATGTTCTTTCCTTGTTGCCGCTCCTTATTTAAAAATTGTCTTTTCGCACAAATGTTACGTGGAGCGGTGTGAGTTGATTACTGAGTCACATCTGGAATTTCTAATAGTTTTTAAGTGACGCAATCTGTGAGGCCATTACTGTATCATGAAACAAACATGGTTGGCTTATTGGCTAAGCTATAGTTATTATTGTGTGCGCGGAGTGTCTTGAGTCCTGCTAGTATTTTGTGAGCGGCTACGTCTTCCTGAAAGGGGTGGCTTTAATCGATGGCCGCCATTGTTTTTGTACCCATCTTGGATATCAACAAGGCACTCTGCCACTGAAAACGTACAATCGATTATCTGTCTTCGTTCTGCGGAGAACTCAAGATAGGCCGCGGACACTATAATAACAACCATTTTTACCCCGTATAGGTCTGTTACTAATAGCATCTTTCTAACACTTTCATTAGGAATTTAATAAGAAAACGGCGATTTTTACGAATATTCATTAATATCACGTTTTTGCTCAAAAGATATTTGGATTATCAAAAAATGTCATATCGGAAAAATTGCAGGGTATTTTTAGAGGCGATTAAAATGAGCTATAAGAAACTTAAAATCGGGCAACCAGTAAGGGAGATAATCAATCGCAAACGAAAATTGGGCTCAGTTTCCAAAATCGCGTCCAATATGGCGGCCAACATACGATGCTGTAGTTCACGTGACAAATTGTTTTAACACTCCTAGGGGCATGTAATAGGGCCCAACTATAAAATTTAGGGTAGGCGACATAAAATTGCTTACGCGACAAGAGCTAGCTCCTGTACTAAAAAGAATTCCGTTATTGACACACATTCGTTTCTTTAGAAAAGTATGATCGGAGAATTCCCTTCAACATGGCTATTGAAAGTGCAATTTTGTCATTCAAACATACTAAATTAGATTGTCTCGATGAGAGATTTCCAGTGGTTGGACGACTAAAATCAGTAGCACACTCATGCCGTTTTTAAATTATATTCTTAAAACAGGAAAACTATACCTGAAAATCTTAGTGTGAACCGAGTTAGTATCACAAACTAATTTTAAGTGACAATAACAAGTACGGCAAAGGCATTATTAATAAAACATAAATGCAAATTTCAACCGCTCTACCTGTAATTGGCCCTATATCTGTGACTGCATTACACTGAGCCTGAGGAGGTTGGCACTAACGACATAGCTGTCGACGCGCCATTAAGCCCTAATTCCCCTTCCCCCCAAGTCTGTTTCCTCGTCAATAATAGGCTAATTATGAGACTGACGCCGAACAAGCTAGAAATAAATAGCTGACAGAGTTAAAATATATTTACCTAAAACCCGCGAATTTTGTTGTTGGAGAAAACAACGTTATTTTAAGCCTTAGAAATCCGCTCTTCGGTTGTTTTTCCCTCTACTTTTATGTAGTGCACCTTGTAGTTATGCCCTCCAAAACCCATACTGGTGCCAAAATGGCGGCAAATATCACTGCTCTATTAGCATAGCCACATTTTCGTAATTCATTTTCGTAATCTTATATTCCCGAAATAAATTTTAAAACACTTTGTTATTTGTTATTCATACCCATTTTTTATGTTCTAGTGACGCATAGTCAAAATGGCATTAACTATTTTCGGATAGTTACAAGTATTTAAGATATATATGGTATATTCCTCAGTTAGAGTGTAGCCGAATCACAAAGTCCAGCCAAGAGGAGTGTGTCCACCAAGAGAAATAGTCCCAGTTTTAAGTATCGTTAGGAGACACAGACACGTTAATGTCATCTTTGGAATCACCAAGCCCTTAAATCTTAAAAATTTGACCTGAAACTTTGCGGATTTAAAAATTGGATATTATAATGACCCGATTTTTCTCTGAGCTGCTTAAAATTTAGTTTTGCTGCATTAAACAAAAATGATTAATTAAACAGCGATTTTTACTTGCTACATTTTTCGAAATTAACACTGTTTCGTATGTATTGTTGCACCACGATTAAAGAGCTAGGGCTAAGTGTTGTTTGAAGAGGACCAAATCCTTGGTCACGTTGTAACATCATGTAATAAAACCAGAGGAGAGTGGAGGCATCCTGCCGTCAGGTGTGCAAACCGAATGTATTCTAATTGCGAAATATCCTACGGCATTATGAATTTAGCCAAAATACAGTCAAAACTTACTACATTTGCACTCTGGCTTCATTTATTGCGAATTCCATCAGAACTGACGTAGCTGGTATTGTTTCCCCGTTGTTTTCAGAAATATCGATCAAGAACTGTTAGAAAATCCTAGTCAGCTCTCGTCCTTAAGGAGTTCCTGGGATTTTTCGTTTGATCAGTACCATCGTTTTGAAGAGGTAATGTATGTTATATTTGAGATGTCCGTAAGACTCAAGAGAAACGAAGTAATCGTCTCTAATGTGAACACGTTGAGGACACAGGGAATTGTATCGCGCAGCACGCGATGCACGGATAAGGAACAAAAATAGAATAAAAGGGGGCAGAACCGATTTCGTATCTGGATTGAGGGTTATTTTCAAAGTGTTCCCTTATACACGCTGTGACGATCACTAGAACTTTATTGATAACTTATCTGTCGTTCTAAGTCATTATTTGTTTCACTATGTTACCCAGAGCGATCTGAAAGCTCTTTAGCCTTTGCTATCCCGAGTGCTTCGGGTAATGCCCGAGGCTTTTAAAGTCATTTTGAAGTCACCTCGATGCCAATCGATCCTAAAATTGAGGCAGGAATCGCGGGTTTCCGGTTTCGCCTCCCGATTCAACGACAGTTAACGCGCGTGCGGAAAACTGATACCTTTCAGTGCTGCTCTGGTAAAATAAAATTCTAGCAATGTTGAATCAACTGGCCTGCATCTGAGAAACGAACCTACAGCTTCTCTCCCATGTGGCCTTGTGACGAGAGATCGAATATGAAGCAATAGTTACAACATGGACATTCCCACGTCGCGTAAATATATTTATTCGCTCCAGCTGGTATAATTAATCGCCAAAGGTTTATTCTTAATCTTATGTAAAAAGAGAAATTACGTTGCACATAAGAATAATAAGTTTTCATTCCTACGACGATGCTACACTGGAATCTTCAATCCTTCAAGTCAAACTCTTTTTTTTTACTAGGTATCCACAAGTATAGCTGATCACGAATTAATACGTCAGAAATGCTGAATGCAATCCGCTGTAGCAGAATATTGGACTTTAAAACAGGCTACTTTCCCATTTATTCCAACTAGCATCGTACCCGCCTTCGCCCGGGAATTTGTTTGACCCGTGGTTGTTTCCCAGTATTTGCTCGGTGCTGCCTGATCGTTCACTGCAACAGTCGATTTCTGTTTGTGTAACACTCCCCCTTTCCGCCAATCCTCTCCCTCCCCTCTTCTCTTCTCTTGGTTTCCTTCCCTTCCTCCTGTTTGCTATACGTTGTTGAATGTGGATGGTTATTTGAATTAATAGCAAACACCCCCAGAAATTCTGTTTTAGGTTGAGTTAATGCGTAATCGTATGCTTAATGGTAACAGCTCATCCCCCCCCCACCCACCCACTCCCATTCTTTCGCTGTGGCTTAAGCGATGCGTACCGTGTGAAAAAGAAGTGTGCATGACGTCATGTAATACTTGCCCTTGAGATTACCACGGTGTTTGGTTAGAAGGATAATTGTTAGAGCAAATTGTTAGTCGAGGCAACAATGTGCTAATTTCAACTGCTTTTCAGGGCAACAACGTCCCAGTTTCAACTTCAAGCCAAAGAATTGACACACTCGTACGTTTTCATTGTTCCCCTTCCGGGAGTCGTCGTTGCGGTTGCTTCATTTCTGCTATGAGACTTTGGTTTATAATGTAAGATGCTATGAGAAAGGCCGGAAATAGGATTATTTTAATGCAGGGGCGATTTTACACTGGGGAGTGTGGTTGGGGTGTGCTGTACCCCTCCAGTGTAAATAAGGTCGTGCAATCTTGCCGAAATGTTATAATCGACGAAGAATTTTGTGAGTAGTCATTACGTTACATGGCCATACGATTAATATGCTGAAGAGATTGTACTGTTATGTGGTGAAACGTTTTACGCGTAGTGACGCTTAATTGTAACTAATTCGCCATAGTTATTTCCCCGCACGCAGTTGGAATATTTGCGACCCATGATTGTTGGGGGAGAGAGCGGAGGACAGAGACGGCCAGGAGTGAATAGAGGATCTATTGTGTGGAGTGACGTAGGAGTAGAAGGGACTAACGTAACCTAACGCAGGCAGAATAGACCGAGATCGGGGGAGGGTAGAGAGAGAGGTGGGGGGGGGGGGAGTAGGTTGCCGATAGGGTTAAAAAAGGATTTTGTAGGTCGTGCTTCTAATGGTTTAAGATAAATTTTGGTAAGATTCGGCAAATTTCGGAAAAAGTCGGAAAAAATCGGAAATTTATAATTTATATCCTACTAGTTGTCATACCCGGCTTTGCCCGGGGCTTTGTTTCGCCCATGGTTGTTTCCCAGTTTTAAGTCGATGTGGTCTGAACGTTAACTGAGACAGACTATTTTTCTTCGTGTAATATTCCCCTTTTCCTCCCATTCTCTCCGCCTCTTCCCTTTCCCTTACCTCCATCATCACCCTGTCTTCTTCCTCCCCGTTTCTTTTCCTCCCCTCCCCCTTCATCCCATCCTCTTCCTCCCCTTTGCAACACGTAGTTGAATTTGGATGGGTAGTTTAGTTAATTACTGCCCCTCCCTCTCCTCATACATTTCTTCTGTTGTAAGATTTTGCAAAAGCTGAGTCGATCTCCATCCCAGACAACCAAAAAAAAACGTCCCTTATATAGGCTCAGTTAATGCGTAATAATGCTCTATGGTAAAAGTCGCACTGCCCCCGCTCCCAAACTCTTTAGCTATTATAGCATTAGAATGCCAAGACTACTGTCTAGCACACGGGCAATTCCCAACCACACCCCCCCCCCTCTGTCAGTCTATCTCTTTAACTTGAACAATCTGTACCGTGTGAAAAAAAAACCCTTCCCTTCGTGCATGACGTTATTTAGGGCTTGCTGCTGAGATGCCCGCACAGAGCAAATTGTTAGTCGAGGCAAAATGTGTCACTTTCAACTTTTCAAGGCAACAATGTGCCACTTTTAACTTTTCAAGGCAACAATGTGCCACTTTCAACTTTTCAAGGCAACA